>JAQQZU010024235.1:0-11930 GCA_030068025.1 Parauchenoglanis punctatus | reverse complement strand
CAGTATATGCCATACGTGTTGCTTCATAGTTTTGATGTATTCAGTAATGTTTTACAATGTAGAAAGCAAAAAAATAATGAAAAACCTATGAAAAATAGTAGGTGACCCCAAACTTTTGACCGGTATTGTATATAAACTAATAATCTGTTAAACTTCAAATAATGTTTACATACTGTTTGTTAAAGGCTTATTACTGACAGTTATGAAATGTTACTAGCATTGGCTATAATAAATTTTGAAATCACATACAGTCCCCTCCAAAAGTAATGGAACAGTGACACGATTTTCATAATTATTTGCCTCTGTACACCACCACTATGGATTTGAAAAGAAGCCATCAAGATGTGATCGAAGTGTATACTTTTAGCATTAATTCAAGGGGTTTAACAAAAATATTGCATTAACTATTTAGAAATTGCAGCCATATTTTTCACAGTCCCTCTACTTTCACAGGCTCAAAAGTAATGAGACAGTTGACTGATAAGCAGTTTTATGGCCAGCTATTTAGTTCCTGGGAACTCTCAATATGAGACATGTTGATGCAAATGAAGGAGGCCATCATTAGACTTAAAAAACAAAGCAGATCTATCAAAAGGATAGCAGAACTTAACTAGTGGTCAAATCAATAATTCTGTAAATTCTTAAAAAGATCCCTTCATGACAGTAAATACAGAGGGTTTACCTCAAGGTGGTAAAAACTGGTAAAGCTCAACAACAGAAAAGTCAGATTAGCCTTTTCTAGAAAGCCTGCCCAGTTCTGGAACAAGATTCTTTGGACAGATGAAACCGAGATTAACTCATACCATCATTCCAATGAATGATTGGAAGAGAAGAGACTGGAGAAGGAAAGGAAGGTCTCATGATCCAAAATCATACCATGTTATCTGTCAAACATGGTGGACATGGGCACGTGTGACTGCCAATTAAACTGGTTTACTGGTGTTTATTGATGTTACTGCTGATGGAAGTAGAAGGATGAATTCTTAAGTGTATTCAGCTATACTTCTGCTCAGTCATGTCAAATGCTGCAAAACTGCAAAAAGGATGACACTTCACAGAATAGATGGATAATGACCCATACTGTGAAAGCACCCCAAGAGCTTCTTATAGCAAAGAAATGAAATGTTCTTAAATGGCCATGTCAGTCAACCTAACTGAGCTTGCTTTTCAGTTACTGAAGACAAAACTGAAGGCAGAAAGCCCCACAAACAAGCAGCAACTGCAGGCAACTACAGGAAAGGCCTGGCAAAGCATTTCAAGGGATGAAACTCAGCATTTGGTGATGTCCAAGGGTTCCAGACTATAGGTGGTGATGTA
The DNA here is from genome assembly GCA_030068025.1 of Parauchenoglanis punctatus. Classification (NCBI taxonomy): domain Eukaryota; kingdom Metazoa; phylum Chordata; class Actinopteri; order Siluriformes; family Auchenoglanididae; genus Parauchenoglanis; species Parauchenoglanis punctatus. Next base: position 10,613 of record JAQQZU010024235.1, on the reverse strand, counting down.
GAGTTTTAGGAAAAAGCCTTTAGCATTGTAATGCATTATTAGATACAATTCAATGATGTATATGGTCACATGCAACAACTGTGTAGGCTTTAAAGGTAACTCTAATAGTTATCCCCATACATGTATCATAACATATTTAGACACACTTAAAATTTGGGCATAGGTATGGTTCTCAAAAAAGCACCCAAGAAGCATCACCATATAGGAACACATGTATGTATCCTTGGGTTGCTAAAATGGGACAAAAATGCAGACACTAGTCTTCAACACTAACAGGTGGTGAACACGCGCACACACGCGTGCACACACACACACACACACACACAATAGAAGACATACTTACTGACATCATAAACATTGAGAAAACAGATAATGAGTAAGAACAAATTTTCTAAGTGTTCTCTTTGACAGGCAATTAATTAATAATGGCTACCAAGCATACATTAGAAGGTAATAACTAGTTTTAATGATGGCTACACTAGATACTTTAGTTAGGCAAACTTAGGGTGTTAGGAACATATTGGTGGGAGTCAGACAGGAGCGAGGTCAAGCAATGTCAACTTGTTGCTAAATTTGTTACTGACTTTCTGTATGTAACAGTTAAGTTGTGGCAGTGTTGGTGGTACGCTCTGCAGACCGCCTCGGCTTTTATTGTGTCGATAAAAGCCTAATTCTTCTGCACTCCTTGGGTACATAAGCTGTTTATTTAAGAGTTTCCATGATAGTGATTGATTTGCATCCAAGTATTAAAAATGATGCTTAGATTTATTTGTTAGTTTGTTTAGTTACCTTTCAGCATGTGAAAATGGAGGTACTGTGAAAACATGCCTGTAAATCCTAAACGGCTAATGCAATATTTTTGTTAAACGACTTGAATTAATGCTGAAATCTACACTTAAATCACATCCTGATGGCTTCTTTCAAATTTGTAGTGGTAATGAACAGAGGGAAAATCACAAATTTTATCACTGTTCCGATACTTTTGGAGTGGATTGTGTATGAAATATTGACAAACAGGACATATTTGTTCAGTTAGTTGTATCTTATACTAGAAACACCTTAATTTTAATATTTCTGAATCATAAATATTTCAGATCAGGTGAGAAGTGCAACAGTTGTGCAGACAGTGTCTGGTGATGCATCACCTGGTGGCATGTTGTCCAGTTCATACCAACAGAGTTCCTCCTCTACTTCAATCTCCCCTAGTCGAACCAGCACATGCAGCACATCTAGCACATCTTGATTATTGATGACAGCCTGACAATTTCAAAGTACCATGGAGCAAAATTCCCCAAGGTATCAAAACAGCAATAGCCACAGAGCAATGCCCAAATCCTAGAGATCATCGACAGATGGTTAGAATCATAGTTGACAAAATGAGACTTGCTCAGGTTAATCCCACAAAATCAGATTGCCATTTCAATCTATTGCAAAGATGATAGTCAAACAATACCTGAGGAGTTTTGCAGACATCCTGAAGGATGGTACCAAACTTGGAAGTGGTTACGCATCCCTTATTAATCAGTTGAAAACACTGATCCAGACACAATATTTTGGCACGATGCAGGAGAGAGAAAAGGCTATACAGTTCATTAGAAAAGAAGACTAAGAAAACTATGAGATCAGCATGACCGTGTCAGATGGCAGCCTGATTGTCCTCCAGGGGAAACTGAGGCACGCCTGGAAGAAAAACAAAAGGAAATGAGAGAACTTTTCTCTCGTGAGGGTTCAGCAGGCACAGAGAGAGGGCACCTCACCCAGCTCATGCAGACAACGTATTATCTACAATCCAAAACCATAAACTGCAATCCAGCACCATCCATAATGGAGCTAAAAATGAATTGGCCATATTACATTGAATGAACTTTATAATCATTTCAATTTACTGATGGACATCTCCATCCTTGAAAAAATGGAGACAGCAGTTGAAGAAAAAGGCCCAATGGTTTTACACTTTTTCCAGAGAAATCCAACAAATGAAGAGGTGGAGTAAATCCTGTTGAGGTTTGATGCCAATGAATCTACCTTATTGGGACCTTGTGTGGTCCGACTTATAATGGCACACTTCCAAGAGAAAGTTGATGCCCTGATATTAGAGGGTGATGTAAGTGTTTATTAATTATCTTTTTCCAGTGTTAATATGAGCCAGTTAAATCTCTGAATGTCTATACTGTGTTATTAATGTTAATGTTAATGTTAATGTACATCCCACATTTCAGGCAATCACCACACCTGCAGATGTGGAGGGGTCGATGTCTTTGCCAGATTCACCGAGGCTGGTTGTTCCAGGTAGAATCAATTAAATTATATATTGTGACGCTACATAATTTTACATGAAATGTAGATCATGTTTTATTTGTTTATAGGAATAAATCTTTTTTTTTTATTTAATTTTGACTGACTTTTTTGACTTTTTTTGTGGAAGTTTTGAAGCATTAAAGGATCTAGAATGTCTCGTGCTGGAATCCAGCATTGTTCCTCCGGGCTGCAACCCTCCCAGTCTACCAGTTATTGCAGACCCCCCTTTCTTCGATGTGCTCGCGGGATGTTACTTACAGTTTAGGCAGGTTGTCCTTCAATTTCAAAGGGAGTTGGGGGTAGGACAGGTGGAGAGTCGGAGTCAAGTGGACCTTGAGTGACGGGCTTGAGCTATGAGACATGGAACATGGGTGTGATGCGGCTGTGACGGGGGGGTTTTAACCTGTAGGTGACAGGGTTGATCTGGCGGATGATTTGATACGGGCCGATGTACCGGGCATTGAGTTTCTTACATCCAGGAAGGCCCCACAGGTTTCACGTTGAGAGCCACGTTGAGAGACAAGATGGTTTCCTGTTCCACTCTTAGTAGAGTGTTCCACTCTTAGTAGAGTGGAACAGGAAACCATCTTGTCTCCCACTTGCATAGTTAATGCCATAGATTGGTATTTCGACCAGGAACTAGCACTGCATCAGACAGAAGAAGCCCCAGATAACCTCCCGGACGTACGTTTGTACCTCAGCAACTACAGGGAAAACTCATCATGTGGGCACACACTTCACCAGCCATGGGACACCTCGGCACCTGCAAAACCCACGCCCTCCTAAGGGAGAAATACTGGTGGTCCAACATAATTAATGATATTAACCGATTTGTTAATATTAACCCTTGGGAGATGTACATGTGACAGGGCATCTGCCTTAATATTTTTTGAACCAGGTATATACATGACACTTGAACGTGAAATCGGTTGAAGAAAAGTGCCCATCGAGCCTGACGAGGGTTGAGACGTTTAGCCATTCGTAAGTATTCCAGGTTTTTATGATCAGTTAGTACCATTAATGGGTAATCTGCTCCCGCCAGCCAGTGTCTCCATTCCTCTAAGGCCATTTTGATGGCGAGAAGTTCTCGATTACCCACATCGTAGTTGCGTTCTGCAGGGGTGAATTTCTTTGAAAAGAAAGCGATAGGGTTTAGTTTGTGCTTTTCGCCTGATCGTTGTGACAAGACGGCTCCAACTCCTGTTTCCGAGACATCCACCAACATCGCTTTATGCTTTGCTTGGGTAAGAGGATATATCTGGCAGCGAGGGTGAGTGGTGCCAGGTAGCAGGTTTATAGCGCAGTCATATGGACAGTGAGGGGGAAGCCCTTTGGCTTTGAGTTTGCAGAATGAAATCTGCACATCAATGAAATCTTGGTATTCGCGAGGAATGACCACTTCAGTGTTCATTGCTGAGCTCTCGATGCTTGTGGCCACGATCATCGCTTGTGGATGCAGAAGACAATGATTATTACAGTAGTCGGACCAGGTGAAAATTTCTCTTTGTGCCCAGGTGATCCGTGGGTTGTGTTGTTGTAGCCAGGGGATGCCCAGAATTACGGGATGACTGGGGATTTCCTTGAACAGGAGGGGTGTAGTTTCCCGATGGAGGCTGCTCACCTGAAGTTGGTCGGGAATTGTGCTTTGTGCGACGAACCCCCAGCCGATGGGTCCACCATCTATGGTGTGGAGACGGACTGGGTTGTGAAGTGTTGTCAAGGGGATTTTCATGCGAAGTGCTGTGGCTCGGTCTATGAAGTTGGCAGTGGATCCAGAGTCAATCATGGCTGCGAGAGTATAAATATTGTCTGAATGGGTGATCTGAGCTTGCAACACAAATGGGGGAAATGGGACAAAAGGAGTGGTACTCACCGCAGAGAGCTTTGAGGGGGCGTTGGCTCCTGGGTTGTGGTGATGCTGTGGTGCTGCTCCCCGTGTCACACAGTTAGCGATGGTGTGTCCAGCACTCCCACAATAATAACATAGATGCAATCTCCTCCTCCTTTCCCTTTCCTCTACAGTAAGTTTAGCGTGTCCCAATTGCATGGGTTCTGGGTGATTATGAGCGAGATCAGTAGGTGCTGCTAATGCTCATTGAGGGCGGTGATCAAGAAGTAGGTTATCCAGTTTTATGGTGATGTCAATGGGGGAATCCAGGGTTTTTCCCTCATCTCAGAAGGCCAGTTCGGGGAGTACGTGATGATTGAGTCCTTGGCGATATACGGCTTTCAGGGCACTCTCATTCCAGCCGCTTTCAGTCGTTAAAGTACGGAACTCAAGAGCATACTCCACCACTCGACAAGGACCCTGTGTAATGGTCAACAGCCGTTCCCCGACTTCTTTCCCCTCGGGTGCTTGATCGAAAACTCTATGGAACAGAGACACAAAGTTATCATACAATGAAACAGATTCTCCTCCTCTTTCCCACACCACTTGTGCCCAGGTTAACACTCCGTCAGTGAGGCTAGTAAGAAAAAATGTCACCTTTGCATGCTCTGAGAGATCGCCTTGAGATTCGAGGTAGAGCGGAGACTGTAGGAGGAATCCACGGCATCGGGCGGGATCGCCATTGTATTTCTCTGGTTTGGTGAGGAGGAGTCTGGGCGTGGAGTGTGTTGAATCGGCAGCAGCGAGCTGTTGAGTAACCTGCATCAGCCCAGAGAAGAGCTGTTGAAGCTGCGTAGTTATCTCTCACAGGCGTTGGTCTTGGTCGCCAAGAAAACGGCCCTGTGCTGCGAGAGAGTCACGAAGCGCAAACGGATCCACTGCATCCATATTAGGTGAAGCAATCTGTCAGGAATCACCCACAGTAGAGGACACAAGTGCAGATCCATTTCTTTATTCAGCAGAAGTACCAGAAAACAGTATTCCAAGAGCATAGTCAGAAACTGGCAGAGGTCAATCGATCGGACAAACAGTATCAAGTAGGGCAGTCAAGGTCGTAAACAGATAAACTAGCACAGATCAAACCAGAGTAACAATCACAAAAGGAACCGCTCGGCAGATAGAGTACACAGGCAAACTATTGCTTCAGAGCATGTGTGAGAGTGAGTGTATAAAATGTCTGTGAGGAGGGTGTGGTGTTAAATGGCTGCAGCTGCAACCAATTAGATTTCCAGGGAAATGGATGTGGTGTGTGAGTGTTCATGGGAGTTGTAGTTTTGATCTGAGGCAGGCCTGACATCTTTGTTGTTCTGTTGCAATTTTATGTCAAATAAAAATAATTTTAAAAAAGCATCTCAATAGCTGTATTTTTACAGAAGTATGCTGGTAATATTTTAGTTATTTATTGGCAATTCCAGTCACCAGGTAAATACTGTAATTATTGAAATTACAGTAATTTCAATTAATTATAATTAACAGTAAAGTAGTAATATGAAATTACAGGATATTACAGTAAAATACAGTAAAGCAAAAACAGTAAAACCATGTAAACCTTTTACAGGCAATTACCATTTTTCAAGTCACAGTAATATACTGTTAATGGCTAACGGGACCTGCATGAATGTTTGGAGACAAACTTCTAGCCACGGAGCATCCATTTGTGCAGGATCCTAAAGACTTTGGTGAAGCGCTGGGAATGTTTCATGATACCTGCAAAAAGGAGGCAACCACTCCAGAGCCCCCTCTAAGAGCCAAAAAGGAGGCCATTGCTCCTAATCTCCCTCAAATGGCCAAAGAGGTAACCGCTCCAGAGACCCTTCTGCAGGCAAAGAAAGAGACACCTGCTCCTGAGCTCACTCCAGAGCCCCACAGAGGGAACAACCCCCAAGAATTTTTTTGGGGGGGGCTGAGTGCACCGAGGAGCTGCCCCAGCATACTGGCAGCAACAAAACAAAGGCAGCGACAAGGGCACTTCAGAGATCGTTCCGCAGGCTAAGAATGAGGCAACCATTCCCGAGCTCCCTCTAATGGCAAGAAAAGAGGCATTCATTCTTAAGCTCCCTCAAATGTCTGAAAAGGAGGGTACCAAGCACCAGTCCAAGTCCAAATCCACGTCAGAGTCCAAGTTCACATCAGAGTCCAAGTCCAAGTCTATGTCAGAGTCCAAGTCCAAGTCTACATCAGAGTCCAAGTCCACACCAAAGTTCAAAACAATGCCGGGGACAAAACCTTCGCATGAGCCTGTGACCAAGATTTCTCCTGCACCCACATCTGGTTTGCCACAAGGGTCAGAAACCATTCCCGTCACAGTCGGTCTCACTGAGTCCGCTCCTGTTCCAGCCAAAGTCGCTCATGAGGAGCCTGTTCACTTCATGGCCACAGAGACTGTCCACTTCATGGCCACAGGGACTGTTCCAGCATTCATCATTCTTCCAGTTCAGGCTAAAGCACCTGTTCTGGCTTGAGTCACTAAACTCGTCCCTTTAAAAGTCAAGGGGACTGTAAAAATCATGGAACCTATGCATGTCCCAGCAAAAGCCCAAGTTACAGAACTCATTCAAGCAAGAGTACAAGTCAGAGAACCAATTTCAGCACCCATCACTGTTCCAGTACTCATCACAGAGCCAGTTCCTGTACAAGTCACTGTTCCAGTACACGTCTCAGAACCTGTCCCAGTAAAAGCCTAAATCACAGAGCTGGTTCTATTGCAAGCTCAAGTCAGAGAGCCTGTTCTGCTCTCTATTACAGAGCCTGTTCCAGTGAGAGCCCAAATCACAGAGCTAGTTCTATTGCGAGCACATGTCAGAGAGCCAGTTCCTGTCACAGATGCCACTCAAGTTACAGAGCCAGTTCCTGTCACAGATGCTGCTCAAGTCGCAGAGCCAGTTCCTGTCACAGATGCCACTCAAGTCGCAGAGCCAGTTCCTGTCACATACTCCACTCAAGTGGCAGAGCCAGTTCCTGTCACAGATGCCGCTCAAGTTGCAGAGCCAGTTCCTGTCACAGATGCCGCTCAAGTTGCAGAGCCAGTTCCTTTCACAGATGCCGCTCAAGTCGCAGATCCAGTTCCTGTCACAGATGCTGCTCAAGTCCCATCTCTCCCAGCCTGCACACCACTCAGCGCATCTCTCCGAGCCTGCTCGACTCTCAGCGCATCTCTCCAAGCCTGCTCGACTCTCAGCGCATCTCTCCGAGCCTGCTCGACTCTCAGCGCATCTCTCCGAGCCTGCTCACCGGATCGCTCCTGTTCCCACGCAACTCCCTGAGTTCCTGCCCGAGTTCCGGCAAAAGTTCTGTGTGGGGGTCATTAGTGACAAGCCTGCCCCTACTGGACCAGGACCTCCGGGAAGCTATCTCGTTTGGCACTCCAGGAGTAGCGCCTTTGGGGGGGGAGGTTCTGTCATGAATCGCCTCCTTTTCATGCACTGTGCACCGTGAGATCCCGGCCACACATGCAGTGTGCTCTTCATCTCTGTCGCAGAAATGTGCACTTCCGCATCTCAAATGTAGAAGACACGGACTACAGCTCCCATGAGCACATGCTCCTACAAGCCAATCGGGGGAAGGCAGGTGACTTTCATTCATGGACTGATTATGCTGGGTTTAAAAGACTGCCAAATGCACTTCGTATTTGCGAAGCATTTAGTATAGCCCTTGTGTTATCAGCCGAGCGTATTAACCGTGTTTTGATTATTGTGTTTGACTAGTTTTCTGTATTTCTGACTACTCTTTTAGATTTCCCTATTGACTCTGTTTGCTCATCGCTCGACCCTATTTCCGTATTGGATTAATCTACTGCCTACCATTTATGTACCTTTGCCGTTGTGTTAATAAACACATCGTTACTCTTACCTCCATGTCCCGATCCTGTACTTGTGTTTCACTATGCTGTGACGGTGCCAGCAGCGCCAGCAGCCATTCCCTGACACTGGCATTACCTGAGAGGCAAGGATGTGTTCCTCACTGGTCCCCCAATCATGCATAGTTTTCCCTATGGGTGAAAGTACAGTGATTTATATTTTTCCATCCCAAGTTCAGAGTCAATTTGTTATCAAATCAAGCTTCAAACCCCTGATTCATTGCTGTTCAGCACTCTGGCAGATTTAAATGCATAATATAAAATAGATTCCTTATGCATTGTATGTTTTTGGCTCACCCAAGATTTATTATAGCATCTTTCATTGGATGTGCACATGTGGTGCAAGAATGATAACTTTTATTTCCTCTCAGCTGCCAAAACCAAACTCATTAAAAAGAGGTGTGACTGTTAATATACATTGTAATGCTGACAGCTGCTAATTTATAACCCCTCTACTGCACTTTTTATTCTCTCCTCTTGCTGTCCAGTGGGATCTCTTTTAATAGTATGTAGTGAACATATGTGACTAGATGTATGTATCTGTGTATGTATATGCATGTAGAGTTGGTGTGTGTGTGTGTGTGTGTGTGTGTGTGTGTGTGCACTGAAGTGGGGTTTGTTGTAGGCCCATTGTCTGTGCGCTTTTGATTTATGGGGTTTTCTCCCCTCAAAGCCTCAAGCCCAACCTGCCCTCTATTCTGTTCCTAGACAAGGAAGAAAGAGTCTGACTAACACTGCAAGCAGCCTATTCACAATATGCTAAAGCGGATTGGAAATATGTCATTTGGTTGCCCTGTAACTTTGAGACATGAACGTATATATAACGTGTGTGTGTGTATGTATGTATGTATGTATGTATGTATGTAGTTAACATCATTATATATGATCTTTCATATGATCATATGAACATCATTCATATGATCTTATATATATATATATGAGATCATATGAACAGAAGTAACCTAGCCACAAGGGGGGTGCACTATCCAGTGTATGGGGAGGGTTGCATCAAGAAGGGCATCTGGCATAAAACTTTGAAAAATCAAACATGTAGACAAAAACACAAATTTCCATACTGGATCGATTGCGTCCTGGGTTAACAATGGCCGGCACTAGTCCTATTAACCGACAGGTTGCTGGCAGAAATTGGGCTACTGTTGGCCGAAGAAGAAGAAGACTAGGAAGGGAAGTCCAGAGGAATAAGGAGAGGAGGAAGGTAAATAGAGTGGATGTGAGGGTAGGAACTTAGAATGTTGGTAGTATGACTGGTAAAGAGAGAAAGATTGATGGATATGATGGAGAGAATAAAGGTGGATATATTGTGTGTGCAAGAGACCAGATGGAAGGGGAGTAAGGATAGGTTTATCGGAGGGGGGTTCAAATTGTTTTACCATGGGGTGGACAGGAGGAGAAATGGGCCAGGGGTTATCCTAAAGGAACAGTACGGCAAGAGTGTATTGGAGGTGAAAAGAGTGTCTGACAGACTGATGGTTAAGAAACTGAATATTGATGGTGTTAAGATGAATGTTGTTAGTTAATATGCCCCACAAGTTGGGTGTGAGATGGATGAGAAAGAAGAATTCTGGAATGATATGGATGAAGAGGTGAAGAGTGTACCTGAGGGAGAGAGAGTGGTGATTGGAGCGGACTTAAATGTTAAATGTTGGTGAAGGGAACAGAGGAAATGAGGAGGTGATGGGTAGATATGGTGTCAAGGAAAAGACAGCAGAAGGTCAGCTGGTTGTGGATTTTGTGAAAAGGATGAACATGGCTGTGGTAAATACATATTTTAAGAAGAGGGACACAAGTGGATTATATTCTATGCAGGAGGGCCAGCCTGAAGGAGATTGTAGACTGCAAAGTGGTGGCAGGGGAAAGTGTAGTTAGGCAGTATAGGATGGTGGTATGTAGGATGACATTGGTGATCAAGAAGAAAAGGAGAGTGAGGGCAGAACCAAGGATCAAATGGTGGAAGTTGAGAAAGGAAGACTGTAAGGTAGAGTTCAGAGAGGGATAAAGACAGGCACTGGGTGGCAATGAAAGGTTACCTGATAACTCTGCAACTGCAGCAGAAGTGGTAAGGGAGACAGCTTGAAAGGTGCTTGGTGTGACATCTGGACAGCGGAAGGAGGACAAGGAAACCTGGTGGTGGAATGAGGAAGTACAGGAAGGTATACAGAGGAAGAGACTGGCGAAGAAGAAGTGGGATAGTCAGACAGATGAAGAAAGAAGACAGGAGTACAAGGAGATGAGGCATAGTGTGGAGAGAGGTAGCAAAGGCTAAAGAAATGCATATGGTGAATTGTATGACAGGATGGACACTAAGGAGGGAGAAAAGGACCTGTACCAATTGGCTAGGCAGAGGGACCAAGCTGGGAAAGATATGCAGCAGTTTAGGGTGATAAAGCATAATGATGGAAACATACTCACAAGCAAGGAGAGTGTGTTGGGCAGATGAAAAGAGTACTTTGAGGGACTGATGAATGACGAGAATGAGAGAGAGAGAAGGTTGGATGATGTGGGGATTGTGAATAAGGAAGTGCAATGGATTAGCAAAGAGGAAGTTAGGAC
>JAQQZU010024234.1:0-11933 GCA_030068025.1 Parauchenoglanis punctatus | reverse complement strand
TCGTTTCACTGTACACTGTACCACATGTATACATTGAAATGACAATAAACACACTTGAACTTGAACTTGAACTTGAATCTATCAGGCACTACCCCATGGCCCCATGTGAAGTTCCCATCTCTCTTACTTGGTCCTCCAATCCTAATTCACCACTCCGATTCAAAACTCTCATCAATTCTGGATCCACGGCCAATCTCATCGACCGATCCCGGGTCAAATGTCTCCATATATTTCATCGGACCTGCCCGTGGTCACGTACTGTCACCACTCTAGATGGGCAGCCCCTTACCGAATTATTATTACCAGATTATACGAACTCATGTAGCCATTGCATCTCCAACTCTCTACAATCACCACGAGCATTGATCGTTCTTTCTAATGGACATACACAATGAACCCATTGTTTTGGGCTGCCCCTGGTTGGTCACCCATCAACCCCATTTCGATTGGGCCAAGAGTAAGCTATCCAACTGGGGCCCATCCTGTATCGATCATCCACGGGAAGATCTCCAAGACTCACCCACCTCTATCACTAACTCTGCCCCTGCTCTTACGAAGGGCACAGGCGTGGGGAAGGACACTCCCGATACGATTTTGGTATCTCCTGAATATCACAACCTGGCCCCGGTGTCCAGCAAAAGCCACGCCTCCTCTCTACCTCCCCATAGGGAATACGATCTAGCCATCGATCTCTTACCAGGCAGCAATCCCCTGAGGGGTTGTCTCTAATCCCTATCGATACCAGAAACTCAGGCCATGGAAGAATACATTTCAGGACTACAGGAAATTAAATCAGATCACCATCAAGAACAAATACCCGTTACTGTTGATGGACTCCGCTTTTGAACGTCTCTCTTGCGCCACCATCTTTACTAAACTCGACCTTTGCAACGCCTACCATTTGGTCCATGTCCGTGAGGGTGATCCGTGGAAGATGGGATTCATTACACCCAACGGTCACTACGAATACTTGGTGATGCCTTTTGGCCTCTGTAACAGCCCTGCGACCTTCCAAGCCTTAGTGAATGACGTCCTTCAGGACTTCTTGGGTCACTTTGTATTTGTTTACCTGGATGACATCCTCATCTCCTCCACTGACCTCAAGACTCATCGGCAGCATGCTTGACAGGTCCTCCAGCATCTTCTCCAACACCATATTTTCATTAAATTGGAGAAGAGTGAATTCCACACCGCTACCACATCCTTCCTCGGATTCATCATCACTCCCCAAGGGATGACCATGGACCCAGCCAAGACTACCACGATCACCCAATGGCCCATCCCTAAGACCGTCAAACAACTTCAATGCTTCCTGGGTTTCGCCAACTTCTATCGATGCTTCATTAGGAACTACAGCACGATGGCCTATGCCCTCACATCACTGCTCCGTGGTAAGCCCAGAATGATACTTTGGACTAAGGATGCCCAGAAAGCTTTCGACACCCTCAAGGCTCGGTTTGTCTCCGCTCCCTTTCTTACTCATCCAGATCCCATGAGACCTTTTGTCATGGAGGTGGATGCCTCATGCAATGGAGTTGGAGCTATTCTGTCACAAACATCTATCTTGGATAACAAACTCCATCCCTGCGCCTACTTCTCTCGGAAACTCAGTCCCATGGAACAGAGGTACGATGTAGGGGAAAGGGAACTACTAGCCGTCAAATTGGCCTTGGAAGAATGGCGCCACTGGTTGGCAGGGGCTGACCATCCATTCCTCATTTGGACAGATCATAAGAACCTTGAGTATCTCCACGAAGCCCGACATCTCAATCCCTGACAAGCCAGATGGGCCTTATTTTTCACCAGGTTTAGGTTCACCATTTCCTATTGGCCGGGATCCAAGAATGGTAAACCCGATGCTCTCTCCCATCTCCACTCACTTGACAATGATCCCGCTTCCCCATCTACTATCTTTGATAAGAAGTGTGTAGTCGGTCAGGTCCGATGGTCCCTTCTGGAGGAGATTCGTCAAGCCCAGGGTTCTGAACCACCCCCGGGTGATACACCCCCCAACACTACATTTGTGCCCATTACTCTCCGCTCCCATTTCCTTTGATGGGGTCATTATAAGAGTCTGACCGGCCACCTTAGGAGTGGTACAACGCCACTTCTGGTGGCCCACCATCAGGGAGGACGTACAGATTTACATCCAAGCCTGTCCTCTCTGCGCTCTCAACAAACCCGAGAACCGACGCCCTCAAGGTTTCCTCCAACCTCTCCCTATCCCTCAACACACTTGGTCTCACATCTCCCTAGATTTCATATCAGGCCTCCCTTGCTCACAAGAACACACCATCATCTTGGTGGTAGTTGATTGATTTACCAAGACCACCCATTTCGTCACCCTCTCGGCGTATCCCATGGCTCAGCAGACGGCCGACATGATTATCAGAGAGGTTGTAAGATACCATGGTCCTCCTATGGAGCTATTAACCGACCGAGGTTCATCACCCGGTTCTGGCATCAGTTCTGGAGACAGCTGGGGTGGACGTTAGTCTCACGTCCGGATACCACCCTCAATCCAATGGACTAACAGAACGCATCAATCAGGAACTCCTCAAATATCTCAGGTGTTACTGCTCCTCTCATCCCTCTACATGGTCCAAACACCTCCTCTTGGCAGAACTAGCCCACAACCAGCTTTACACATCTTCTCCACCGACTCCATAGGGTTTGGTCCCAGGTCCATCGTAACCTCAAAGCCTCTAGTATTGCCACCAAGTTCTGTGCTGATTGCCGCCACCGGGTCGCATTGATTTACCACCCCGGGGACCGGGTGTACATGTCCATTAAGGGGCTCCCAGGGACCACGGACAACGGCAAGTTGGGCTCTCGTTATGTTGGACCATTCAATGTAGGCCGTCGCATTGACAACGTTTCATACCATCTGGCCATTCCACGAACCCTCCGCACCAGTCCGGTGTTCCACGTCTCGCTACTTTGTACGGCCTTCTCCTCCCCATTGTCTATGCCCATCACTGAACCTCCGCCCCCTCGAGATGTTGGCGGGGAGCCTGCCTACATAGTTAGGAAGTTGCAAGATATCTGTTGCCATGGGAGGGGTTACGAGTTCCTAGTAGATTGGGAGGGTTACTGCCCTGAGGAACGGTCCTGGGTTCCGCACTGTGATATTCTGGACCCCGCCCTCATTCAGGAATTTTACGACTCCAGACGTGATTTGGCTGGGTCGTCGGGAGCCGGCCTTTCGAGGGGGGATTCTGTCACACTTCCCGCCATCACAACTATAACAAGGCATGAGCAGATGCGCCTCCCATTAATACATCAATGCTATCGGACGTTCCTGCAGCAACATCCGGAGTCAAAGCCACTTCCGGGTCATGGGATATAAACACGGAAGTTCCGGACCCCTCGTTGCTTGTTCATGATTTCAGTTATGGATTATGCTACGAGTCTCGCGCTTCTCTACAAGCTTTTTTCATCTTGTGTTATTCTGACCAGTTGTTCTAGACTAAGGTTCGTGTCAGCGTTTATTCCAGCGCTTGGTTTTATTTCCGCCTTTGTTTGTATGCGTTTGATTTCTGTGTTTGACCTCCCGCTGGACTCACAGCTTCACGCTACTATTCACGCCCCCTCTCCTCTTGTGCCACTGCATGTGTCTTCTACCAGCACACTATGGACTGCTATTTCTCTTCTTTACTGCTGTGCTTCACTCCCACCTCCAAACCATCCAGTGGTAACAGCCTTTTGACTCCCGCGATCTGTGCACGCCACTGCACTTGTGGTTTCGACGACTTCTACTTGCTGCCTCGTTACAGATATATATATATATATATATATATATATATATAAACTTATAGATTCATAAGTTTATATTCAGAATCGATATACTTCTGTGAAGCTGCTTTGTGACAATGTTTGTTGTTAAAAGTGCTATACAAAATGAAATTGAATTGATATCAATTGATTATTATTATTGATTGAATATTCAATTGATTTTTGACATGTTGAACATGGAAAAGCATGAATTTGGATGCCTCTCAAAAGTGCATTGTTTGCAGTTAGCTAGCAATTAGCAGTGTTGCTAATTCACCAATGTCTGCACAATATTTCACATGCTTAGTAAAAAATTAACATACATAATTTGTCACATCCATACAGAATTTAGCCTGCATGATATAAGCATGGCCAAAAATCTAAATTTTTGATATGTGAAATCATTAACATATTGCTATGCAGCACAAAAGAGGGGTGTGGTAGTTCATTACACATTCTTTCTTGAAAGGAGACCTGCCATGAAAATGTAATTTTTTCTTGTTTTTTGATATAAGATATGTTGATGTCACTTGGGGACATACTAGGACTTTCAAAGTGGGCTATTACCTTCCTAGTCTGTAATAGACAGAAAATAGGCAAAAAGAATGGGCCACTTAAGCCTTGACAGATAAGCCTGTCATTGGTACAGAGCACAGTGCATGTTACCCCCTACATTAACATATGACTGCCCACAGAAATCTGAATCAGGAAGATGTAATTTACACCTAGTTATCCAGCAAACAGCAAGCAGAGATGTTGAGGAGAAAGCATAAGTGTGCTGTTCCAGGATGCCAATAAGAAAACCAATGTAGTCAGCATAGTCTTCCAAAGAGTATTATAACATAATAATATACATAATATAATATGATGATGTTTGAAAAAAAAGAGAGAGAGAGAATCGCTGAATTTCAGTTTTGGGGAAGTCCCTAATGTGGTTGTGGTTTGCTAGGTTACATTATCTGGATTGACAATATTATTAGATTGATAAGCAGCTCCCACACATCAGCCATTTCACCATGGCCAGGTTTGATTGTACAATAGTTTGTTATATGTTAGCACTGCATTGAGTAGCATAGGTCTACTTTGTCTGCTGTTGTTTTGGAAAAGTATTTTAAAGAATATTAACAGTGTCACTAAAACATTGGATTTAAATTTAAGTATAAAATTAACCATTCTGAAACAGCAATTGTAGTCTTCATTTTTTTTTCAATTTTGAGTTCATTAGTAATAGAGCTTAAATCCTCCACCAGAAGCCATTGTTAACCTCTCAGAGTTAAGCTGCAGTTTCTCATGTGTTCAGAGCAAGTGGGGCTCTCTGCATTATGTTAGTGAATCAGATTGAGGGTATTTACATATTTAAATTTAAAGACAAACACCAAACTCAGTTTTATCCTAAGGGGTTTTTATACCATTTTAAAATGGCATGTGAAAAATGAACCATGGTGTTTAAAAAATAAATAAATCATCTTAAGGAAATACTTGAAAAGTGTGTGGCAGGTCTGCTTGTAGGTTAAACTCAACAAAATATTTAAAGTTTGAGCATTATTATTTGCATGACAAAACTGTGCCATAGTAGTAGGTACACAAAAACTGATACGTCCAATGATTAAAACTCTTGACTTTTTTTAGCACATACATTTTTATCATTAAAATAAAGAACATTTGTCAGATTCATATTTACACAATACAGAACAGAGGTTGTAGTAATATTGCAAATGTAATTGCAAGTGTAATAAGGAGTTAGCATATGCAGTGATTTTTTTTTCCAAGACTTGACCATTTTTGAGATGGTTCACATTAGAGAAAACTCATGTAATTTGGCATACACACCAAAGCTTGTCACAGTTACTCAGGGACAGAGGCTTGGCACTATCATAGCACTACCACATATCATTGAGTCTTGTGTCTGGCATATAATTTCACATACACACATCAAGTATGGTAGGAATTATGCATGTAATGATATATCATCCATCAATATATCACAGTATAAATTTATGAAGAAAAAAAATAACCACGATAAATTGCTTAGTTTTTCCTAGCTATAATAACTTACAATAGTGGGAATACTTATGATGTCACTGTAGGCAAAAGTAACACAAATGGTAAAAAGATTTTGTGCTCATTTACAAACAGATTAAACAAGAAATATGTGCTTTTTACAGGACTGCTGAAAGCTAAAAAAATGATAAGCAAATAGTGGAGGCTGTTTTATGGTAAAACTGATTACAGCTTTCACAAATGTTCACAATTATTGAGAAAATGCTTGCTATTAACATTTTTAATTTTCAATATAAGAAATATTTCAGTTAACAGACTATTGTATTTTACTCCAATATTTACAAATGTTTGTAAATCATTGTTGGTTGTTAAGAAAATTAAACAAAAGTATATTTTTAATTTTACAAAAGGATCATATAAGTTGATAAAGGATAGGACAATTGCATCTTTTGGTAATAAAAGTTTCTTTTAATTTAATTTTTTCCCCCACCAATATCATTAATGGAATTGAATCATAAATTGGGTGAATTGTCACATGTCTAGTTGGCAAGTGGATCTCCTCAAGAGAAAACAAATTTGTAATGTGCATTGCATTATCCACGATCAACAGTAAATTAGTCATTTTGGATTTTGTGTGTTTTGACTTGGTTCATTTTAACATACTCCTCCTAGATGGTTCATCAGATTCATATCAGTTTTGCTACACTTATTGTTTATGATGGTTATAATGATATCCATATGCCCAGAGTGACACTCTCTCTCACCATTTAGAAACAGAAAGAGTGGCTTTTTCACCCATCTCAACCATATTGTTCCTATGATTGTTTATCAGATTCATGTCAGATTTGCTATTAGTTATTGCTTACTTTGGTTATGATGATGTATATATACACAGAGTGACAAGAGTGGCTTTTCACTGATCACTGATCTTTTACTAGGTAAAAAAACAAATTCTATCAATAGTAATGTGTTAATCTGGTGATATCACCAGAGGTCTGAAGGCCCATCATATAGCCATTTGTGGCTATATTTAATTATTGTAATTCCATTTGTTTTTTTAAAGTTTACAAATGAACACAATTTGAGTCCTCACTACTCACATTAACTACTAAATTCTTTTTAGTCATCACTTTAATTGACAAATTAAGCCACCTTACACCTGTTTATAAGTTGATTCCTGCTGCAACTCAATTTGAAGCTTTTGATTCTTAATTATGACATTGGTGACAAAATTCTTGTGTACTAAATAGTCAATAGAACTACACCTGTCTTGATTACTTCAATTCCCTACTGCTACTCATTTTGACTCCATTTAACAAACGTTTAATAAACTGAACTACACCATGAATTTTATTCCCTATAAGTTCCCTGAATTATTAATTGGATCAAGTTAAACCAGTTATTTAACCTGATTCCCTAAGGTGACTCACATTAGGAATTAAATTCTGATTAATTATTATTAACTGATTTACTTTAAGTGAATCATTCTATACAGTTGATGCACAAATAGACTTTTTCTAACACATATTATTTGTTATTATAAATGATATTACAAATGATTAAACAGCAAATTTGATCAATTTGATTCCCCAATGTGATGTGTTTTAGTGGTTAGGCTCTTGTGAACAACCATTTAAACAGAATAAAACTATGGATGAATGTGAATGAACCCACCAAAGAAAAGCCTTTAAGTAAATTGGACATTAACATTTTGCTGAATTTGATTCCCCAATTTTCACTTGATTTTTTTGAACTATGCCACATGATTCTTATTAAGACTCAATTAAGTTTTCTTGCACTAACCTGCTTGTTATCCACACTAGATTTGATTCATTTGATTTCACACTAAATTCCTCACTAGACTGCTTTAAACACTGGTGTAAATCACAACTGCATCCATATTTAAGTTTATGTAACTATTGGAGTATTATTTATATTATTTAGTTAAATGAATGATGTTGTACATACAGTCATATGAAAAAGTTTGGGAACCCCTCTTAATTTTTTAGATTTTTGTTCATCATTGGCTGAGCTTTCAAAGTAACAACTTTCTTTTAATATATGCAGTGCCTTATGGAAACAATACTATTTCAGCAGTGACATTAAGTTTACCTGATTAATAGAAAACATGCAATATGCATCATAACAAAATTAGACAGGTGCATAAATTTTAGCACCCCAACAGAGATATTACGTCAATACTTAGTTGAGCCTCCTTTTGCAAATATAACATCCTCTAGACACCTCCTATAGCCTTTGATGAGTGGCAGGATTATGGATGGAGGTATTTTAGACCATTCTTCCATATAAAATCTCTCCAGTTCTGTTAAATTTGATGGCTGCCGAGCATAGACAGCTTGCTTCAGATCATCCCATAGAGTTTCGATGATTTTCAAGTCAGGGGACTGTGACGGCTATTCCAGAACATTGTACTTCTCCTTCTGCATGAATGCCTTTGTTGATTTCGACCTGTGTTTTATGTCATTGTCTTGTTGAAATATCCAACCGGTGTATAACTTTAACTTTGTGAATGATGCTTGAACATTATCTTGAAGAATTTGTTATTAGGTTGAATTCATCCAACACTCGACTTTAACAAGAGCCCCAGTCCCTGAGCTAGCCACACAGCCCCACAGCATGATGGAACCTCTACCAAATTTGACAGTAGGTAGAAGGTGTTTTTCTTGGAATGCAGTGTTGTTCTTCCACCATGCAAAGCACTTTTTGTTATGACCAAATAGCTTTTGTCTCATCAGTCCAAAGCACTTTGTTCCAAAATGAATCTGAATTGTCTAAATGAGCTTTTGCATGCAACAAGTGACTCTGTTTATGGTGTGAGTGCAGAAAGGGCTTCTTACTCATCACAATGCCATACAGATGTTCTTTGTGCAAATTGCAATGAATTGTAGAACGATGTACAGATACACCATCTGCAGCAAGATGTTCTTACAGGTCTTTGGAGGTGATCTGTGGGTTGTCTATAACCATTCTCACAATCCTCCGCATATGCCTCTCCTGTATTTTTATTGGCCTGCCAGACCTGGGTTTAACAGCAACTGTGCCTGTGGCCTTCCATTCCTTACAGTTGAAACTGACAGTTTAAATCTCTGATATAGCTTTTTGTAGCCTTGCCCTAAACCATAATACTGATCAATCTTTGTTTTCAGATCTTTTGAGTTGTTTTGAGGATCCCATGCTGTCACTCTTCAGAGGAGAGTCAAGGAGAAGCACATCTTGCAATTGGCCACCTTAAATACCTTTTCTCATGATTGGACATACCTGAATATGAAGTTCAAGGCTTAATGAGCTAATCCAACCAATTTGGTGTTGCAAGTATTCAGTATTGAGCAGTTACATGTATTCAAATCACCCAAATTTGTTGCACAGCCAGTTTTTCACATTTGATTTGATCACTAAAAATCTTTGTTCAAAAAACACTCCAGTATTCAGATGTTCCTAGGAAATGTATATACCACTGTTATCTTTTTTGTTGAAAGTAGAGTAAATTATTATGCAGACTGAGAGTGGTTCTCAAACTTTTTCATATGACTGTATTTGTAATCCTTTGTCAAAAGGATATGCTTATGTAAACTGAACACCAGTTTTAATGAATTCCTATTCCACCTCCAACTGGTATGAAGTGAATCATTCTAGGGATACTTTTTCAATTAATTAAAGTGATTCCTTTTTGAAACTAATTTAATGATATTTTGGACTGTTATATGAGAATTGAACACCACCAGTTTTAATTAAATTGATCTATTTAATGAACTTCAATCAGTTTGCTTGAAAGAATCAAAGAAAGTGAATCAACCTATCAAAAGTTTGATTAATTTGATTTCTTGTTGAGATTTATTTTGTGATTAGATTCTTATTAACTAGTGATTCATGAGAACTGAACTATAGCTGTGTAATGAATTTGATTCCCTCTTGTGTCTGATTTGTTCAAACAAACCTGTTGAAGTCTAATCTGTCTATCTATTCATCAATCCGTCCATCTTGACATAGCAGCTTTTTTAATCATTAGGACAATTTTAATCCTATGAGCACAAATTTTAATTTATGAGCCCAATACTGGGATTCTACATCATATTCACATCTTGCCTGAAACTAACTGCAAAGGTCTGTTTAAGTGTGAAATTAATTTCACCTGGGTAAGCTCAGCATCATGCGCTTCATTTATATGAGTAATGATGAGCTCAGAGTCAGTTTATATGAGCTCTGAGGTAGTTTTTACCTTTATATCATATGCTCCAGCTTGTGCACACTACTGTACATCAGGATCTGTTGGATTAAATACACACTCTGAGGATGATTAGTGTGGGTGTGCGTTATTGAGTGTTTGGTCCTTCGAGACCCAGTTATGCGTCTCACCCTGTTTTAATAACTTTAATAAAACAATCATGACTTAATGACAGACATTAGCCGATGGTGACAGTGCATTCATTTGCATCCCATTTCCTCTTATTAACAAAAAGTTAATATACATCAGTCATATTTCCCTAATGACAAGCAATCATTCTCTAATTTACAAAAGTTTTCTTATTTATTAACCTTGCATCTTCAGTGCTAAGCTAAAGGAAACTGACGTTGCTTGCTGAGTAATGTTAATGCCAATCGAATCTGTGTTGAACTCCATTCAAAACAAAGTACCAAGTACCCTATATGGAGATTGAACTACAATTATTCAATTCAATTTTATTTGTGTAGCACTTTTAAAAGACATTGTCAAACAAAGCAGCTTCACAGAAGTACATAAAATCTTAGTATAAACTTATCTATCTATCTATCTATCTATCTATCTATATACATTCATATATATCATTTGGCTCGCACTGGATAGTGCAATTACAACTTACACACTTCTGTAATAGGGTCAAGATTTGAGTGCAAGACTGTTTGTTGTAGTTTGAGTCCTATGTCATTGTAGCAGAACCACTCTTGTCAACAGCAGTTCAATGCTATCCTCACATTTCTAGACCTATGTTGGTACAAGTGGTTTACAAGTGATGACTCCAACCAGAACTAGGACACCAAGATGGATCAGGCAGGTCCAGAAAGCAGAAGGGGTCAGGATCACTGGAATCTCAGGAGTTTATTTTATTCACAACAGAACATAGACAACATAACAAATGCTCACACTGGCAAATTGTACACCTTTATCGCTAAATGAGCACATTTAAAATTTGATGCCTGCTACAGGTCTCAAATAAGCTGGCACGGGGGCAACAAATGGCTGAAACAGCAAGAACGTTTAAAAAGATTCAACTGGGAGAACATCTAGCAACTAATTAAGGCTTTGCAAATCTCATCATCAACAGTTCATAACATCAAAAGATTCAGAGAAACTGGAGATATCTGTGCGTAAGGGACAAGGCCGAAGACCTTTATTGGATGCCCGTGGTCTCCGGGCCCTCAGGCGACACTGAATCGCTCATCGGCATGATTGTGTCATTGACAATATTAAATGGGCCCAGGAATACTTCCAGAAACCACTGTCGGTAAACACAATCTGCCATGCCATCTGCAGATGCCAACTAAAGCTCTATCATGCCAAAAGGAAGCCATATTTGAACATGGTCCAGAAGCGCCGTCATGTCCTGTGGGCAAAGACTCATTTGAAATGGACTGTTTCAAAGTGGGAAAGTGTTCTATGGTCAGATGAATCAATATTTGATAATTTTGTTAGTAATCACAGACGCCGTGTCCTCCGGGCTAAATAGGAGGGAGACCTTACAGTGTGTTATGAGTGTTCAGATCAGAAGCCAGCATCTCTGATGGTATGGGGTGCATAAGTGCTTACGGTATGGGCAGCTTGCATATTTTGGAAAGAACTATGAATGCTGAAAGATAAATAAAGGTTTTAGAGCAACATATGCTCCCCTCCAGATGACGTCTATTTCAGTGAAGGCCTTGTGTTTCAGCAGGACAATGCAAAACCACATACTGCAGCCATTACAACAGCATGGCTTTGTCTGAGAACAGTCTGGGTGCTGAATTGGCCTGCCTGCAGTCCAGATCTTTCACCTATAGAGAACATTTGGTGCATCATTAAACAAAAAATATGTAAAAGATGACCAAGGACTCTTCAGCAGCTGGAAACCTATATCAGGCAAGAATGGGACCAAATTCCAACACCAAAACTCCAGAAACTCATA
>JAQQZU010024233.1:0-11936 GCA_030068025.1 Parauchenoglanis punctatus | reverse complement strand
CAGAAAATCACCTCACACTCGATGAAATCTGAGAGAAAAGCAGCTAAAGTCCTCGGCATTTTAGTGTCTGTGTTTCTAGTGTGTTTACTTCCATATTATATTTACAGTTTATTAGGTGATATTCCTGATATACAGGCAGAATCATTTCAGACTCTTGTGATTGTGTTTTATCTTAATTCCACCATTAATCCGGTTATTTATGCTCTATTGTACCCATGGTTTAGGAGGTGTATTAAGTTAATTATAACTATGCAAATATTCCAACCAGACTCTACATTAATCAAAGTTCTTTCATGAATATTTTTTATGCCTTTTGATGATGTGCCCAAATATTGTTTTTAAATTAGATACACTGCCTGTCCGAAAAAAACGGTCACCACCTGGATTTAACAAAGCAAATAGGATCCCATTGGATAATTACTGCACGGATGATTATGTTTCAGCTGGCAACAAGTTATTTAACCCTAACTGACGCAGTGAGTAGCTTCTCATTTCTTAAACAACCTTGTTGGAAGACATCCTGTGGTCTTGGAAAAGATGTTAATTTCTTTCAGAATGGTCAAATTATTAGCATGCATAAATCAAAGAAAACATCTAAGGAGATTGCTGAAACTACTAAAATTGGGTTAAGAACTGTCCAACACATTATTAAAAACTGGAAGGATAGCATCACCTTCACAGAAGAAATGTGGTTGGAAAAAAATCTTGAATGATCGTGATCGGCGATCACTTAAACGTATGGTGAAATCAAGTCATAAAAAATCGACAGCTGAACTCACGGCTATGTTGAACAGTGGCAGTAAGAGCATTTCCACACTCACAATGTGAAGGGAACTCAAGGGATTGAGACTAAACAGCTGTGTAAGAAAACCACTGATCAGTGAGGCTAATCGGGAAAAAAAAGGCTTCAATTTGCTAGGGAGTATAAAGATTGGACTCTGGAGCAATGAAGAAGGTCATGTGGTCTGATGAGTCCAGATTTACCCTGTTCCAGAGTGATGGGGCATCAGGGTAAGAAGAGAGGTGCATGAAGTGATACAGCCATCATGCCTAGTGCCTACCATACAATCCTGTGGGGCCAGTGCTATGATCTGGGGTTGCTGCGGTGGTCAGGTCGACGTTCAGCAACAGTATGTGCCCAAAGAATGAGGTCAGCTGAGTACCTGAATATACTGAATGACCAGGTTATTCCATCAGTGAATTTCTTCTTCCCTGATGGCACGGGTATATTCCAAGATGACAATGCGAGGATTCTTTGGGCTCAAATTGTGAAAGAGTAGTTCAGGGAGCGTGAGACATCATTTTCACACATGGATTGGCCACCACAGAGTCCAGACCTTAACCCCATTGAGAATCTTTGGTATGTGCTGGGGATGAATTTGCACAGCAGTCCGACTGTCCCATCATCTCCACAAGATCTTGGTGAAAAATTAATGCAAATGTGTATGGAAATAAATGTTGTGACATTGCAGAAGCTCATTGAAATGATGCCACAGTGAATGCGTGCCGTAATCAAAGCTAAAGGCAGTCGAATGAAATATTAGAGTGTGTGACTTTTTTTTTGGACGGGCAGGGTGTAATTTAAGCTTCTATAACATATCCAATTCCCACCATTAATATAATGACATATGTAGTGAACTGTATGATATTCTAAAATATAGGAGCTTCATTTTATTTAATTAATTTTTTTATATTATAACACTATGTTGATCTGGATATTTGGGGAGAGGTTTCTGTGGTTGCTTAATGTTTGTTTCATAAATTATCCATTTATAATAACACTCTGATCACTGTTGGTCAGTATTTCACTCTCTCAATCCCATTTCTTTACACAAACACAATCTCTAGGAGGACTGTATGTTTTCTGATGTGTCCCGTGTGTAAATATAGCATTCTTTATTTTAAGATAAACTTCATGACTATGATTGTTTTTTTTTGTAATGTGTTCTAGGTCTGGGTTTTTGTTATGTTTATTCTGTATTTCATTTAGTTTTTTAGTTAATGTCATTAAACTGCAGAAAGAAACATTTTATAAATTTATAAACTTATAAAATTTATAAACACTGCAATACAAATGCAGTTTGCATGTTAGTAAGTCTTGAAAGTCTTCATTTTATGGCTGCAATGTGTATGTGACATTAAAAATATGAATGGGGGAAAAAACTTTGTCGTAATTAAATAATAAATATGATTAATGTGCAGGACACATTAAAAGAAAAAGATAAAGTATGAATTAGGAAAAATACCCGTTGACTCAACATCAGTATGGCCTAGTTTAAATCCAGTCAATTACTTTCCAAAAGATTTAATTAGCTTCTGTAAATATTATTGAGCAGTTCTATAGTGAATATTTGCATGATGGAATTATTTATCAGACAGTATGTTTGAGCTGCTCATGAAAAAAGTAACAATTGCATGATTTTAATGGTATTATCTTCTTCATCTCAGTGAAATTGTAACTTTAGGAAGGAACTCATAGGTGGTAATGTGACCTTGGTGTGATCCAAAATGCATTGCGTATAGAAGGGGAGCACAGCTAACACTGAAGCTTGCTCACTTGCTTAATAGATTCAATTCAATTTCATTTGTATAACAGTTTTAACAATGGACATTATCATAAAGCAGTTTAACAAATTTTAAACATATTTAGAGTAGCCAGTTGACCTAATCTTTTGACTGTGGGAGGAAACCGGAGCACCCAGAGGAAACCCACACATGCACAGGGGAGAACGTGCAAACTCCGCAAAGAAAGGCACCCTGGGTGACCTGGGGATCGAACCCCAGACCTTCTTACTGTGAGGCAACAGTGTTAACCACTGCACCACCGTGCTGCTCCTATAGCTTTGTTCTAATTAATATTTTTCTGTACTTGAGCAACATTCTAATCAAATGTCACATATCTAAAATGTTACAGATATCCAGGTATAAAGAGGTATTTAGAAAGGCAGATGAGGATGCCAACTGAAATTTCATTTATATAGCACCTTTCTCAAACCCAAGGTCACTTTACATCAGCAAAATAATAAAACAATTCTTAAAGAATATATGCACCAAATTAAAAAATCAGAAGAATCAGAGGCTAATTAACAAAAAAAGGAGTCAAGCATGAGGTGACGAAAAGTACTCTGTGATGTATGGCTGGAGCTGTTCAGTTACAAAGGAGTGATAGCACTGAGGGAAGAGATGTGTTTTGAGATGTGTATTGAAGGAGGAAATGGAGCAGATTTCAGGAAGGATCTGTGGAAGTGAATTCTATAACTTGGGTGCAACAACACTAAATGACTGCTGACTGCTAAACCCAGCACGTCTGGAGAGAGTTAATTATTCTCTCTCCAACCCACAGCAACGGGCTTTTAAAAGCGGCGATGCGAGTGCGTTTTGACTCTAATATTCACGCTGAGAGCTGTCCTGTTTTTCTTTCCCATGCACATTCCCCGTGACTAGCCAAAAGGATTGTGCTGAGTCCGCGTCATTCCCCTCTGTTCCGCTGGCTTCCTGTTCCACAACAAGAGGGATTTCCCTACACTGAGCACAACAGACACTCGCTATAGTTTGGTTTCTTTATTTTTCCTGCACTAGTTTCTTTTTGAGTTCGTGTGAAAATTCTAAAATAAATCACGGACTTTCACTTTTTGCACCATATTTCCTGTCTCCAGTGTGGTCTGTGTAGTGGCTCGGCTAGCTCGCTCACTACAGTGGTGGAGAATGCGTGCAGGAGATGAGCCCCCCTTGCCGCCAACTCTTTACATCGACCCCATCTCCTCGAGTCTAGCTTGGAACCAGGCCATGTTAATCAGGAATTGATGCAAGGAAGACAAGGAAGTCGCTAACTACACAGTGCCAAAGGCAGAGATCATAGCATGCTGTGGGCCCTCTGTGAGATGAGCCGCCACGGTCTTTCACCACCGGACGTAACACTGTGACCAGGAGCCAAGCACCCAAATTGATGAACTACTATGGACACCCAGACCAGCTAACATCAGAGGAAGTTGTCCAGAGGATCGTCATCGACCGGTTCCTGCAGGGCCTCCCAGGGGAGGAGCAACATGCAATGACCCAGTCCACCTCCACCTGTGAGCTAGTAGAGGCTGTAGAAACCACCCTGTCCAATCTGGAGGTGGGATGCACCCGACTTCAAGCACCCCTCACAGAGTTCCCACCTCCTGCTTCTCCAAAACCCTACAGGCTTCCACCTCAGCCGATTTCTCCACCTACAGCCAGCGAACAGCCGGACTTCCCCATGCCGATGGAGCCAGAGAGAGAGGCGGGTCCCAAAGCTTGGCACACAGCCTGCTCTGTCCATCACGACCCCATGCCTGCCATGTCCTCTGCACCCATCCTCCTGGAGGAACGCCCTGTGACCGCCCTGCTCGACACTGGAAGTAGCATCACCCTAGTGTGACCTTCAGCACTGCCGGCCACCTCCCATCCCTGTGGAAGGGTCTTGGTAATGTGTCCATGGGGATGTGTGTGAGGTGCTGGCCATGGAGATTCACCTAGCCAGAAGGGACACAACCTATCACCATCACAGCGGCAGGACCTGGAGGAACTGGAAGACCAGTTTAAGGATGTGTTCTCTGCAGAGCCCGTGCAGACCAATGTCATCCAACACAACATCTGAACACCCCCCAGATTAGTCGTCAGGCAGTGACCGTACCGCATTCCAGAGGCCCGACACCAGGCTATTGAGTGTGGTCCAATGAACGCCCACAGTGGAAAAAGCCTTCCAGGACCTCAAAGTGGTGCTCAAAAGCTCCCCTGTGCTGGGGAATCCGGACTTTGATCTCCCCTTCCTGGTGCGGACAGATGCCTCTGAAACAGGTTTGAGGGCCATCTTAGCACAAGAGCTTGATGGCAAGGAGCATCTGATCCTCTGCATCAGCCTTAAGCTGAACCCCGCCAAGCAGCACTATGCCGCCATTGAAAGGGAATCCCTGGCCATAAAATGAGCAGTCAAGGAACTACTATACTACATCACAGGATGCCCCTTCACCATGATAACCAACCACGCCCCCCTGCAACTGTTGTTCAAACAAAGGGACACAAATTGCAAAATAACCCGCTGGTTTCTCTCGTTTCAGGGCTTCTCTTTCAAGGTGCTGCATCAGCCCGGGGCAAAGCACGGCAACACCGATGCTCTCTCCCATTGGTATGACAATGGCTCGGAGCTAAGGGGGGGGACTGTGGCATTTGTGGCTATGTCGCCCCACACTTCCGCATAGACAAGCGATCCTCCCCATCTGGACTCCCCAGAGATGACGTCATGTGGGAACGTCGGAATCCCCGTAGAGCCGTCACACCAACGGAGACAGGGCTGCTAAACCCGGTATGTCTGGAGAGAGATAATTACTCTCTCTCCAAACCACGGGGACAGGCTTTTAAAAGGAAGTGGCGACACATGAGGGTGAGTGCATTTTGACTCAAATCTTTATGCTGCGAGCTGTCCTGTGATTCTTTCCCATGCAGGTTCCCCGTCACTAGCCGAAAGGACTGTGCTGAGCCCACATCATTCCCCCATGCATGTGCCACCTTCCTGTTCCATGACGAGAGGCATTTTCCTGCACTGAGCACGACTGACACTTGTTACAGTTTGGTTTCTTTGTTTTTCCTGCACTAGTTTCTTTTTGAGTTTGTGTGGATATTCTAAAATAAATCACAGACTTTAACTTTTTGCACTATATTTCCTGTCTCTGGCGTGGTCTGTCTATCAGCTTGGATAGCTTACTCATTACAAAACTTATGAGTCTATAAATTTGTCTATAAATGTTGTAAGAAAGTGGCAAGGAAAAACTCCCTCAGAGGACAAGATGAAGAAACCTTGAGAGGAACCAGACCCAAAAGGGATCCCATCCTCATTTGGGTGGCACTGGATAGTCCAATTAAAACTAACACACTTCTGCAACTGTGTGTTATATGGTCAAGAAAGTATAATTACATAATTCAATATAGTTTTAACATAAAAATCTGTTCTGTCTCAGCTAGTTCACTGAGGGAGATTTGAATGTAAAACTGTTCCTCTTAATTTACGTACTGTACCATTGTAGCAGAACCGCTCTTGTAAACAGCAGTCCAATGCCATCTTCACAGTTCTTGGGGTATCTTGAGGCAGTTCATCTGGTGCCATCCTCAACAGGAGCAAGTGGTTTTCAAGTGATGACTCCAACCAGAAGTAAGACATCAGGATATACGTATCAGGCAGGTCTGGAAAGAAGGGGGTCTAGATCACTTGTATCTCAGGAGTAGCATGTGCAGCTCAACAAACAGAGAAAAAGAGAAAATAGAAAAAGCAGATTGTTAGGTATGCTCATTGTTGCATCAACTTCTGCTAAGGACTACAGTTCCCCTGATCACTTGGATTCAACCAAGATGGCCGACACACACTCCTGGACTGAGTGTCATGTGACTGTCAAATAGATGCAGGAGTATCCCATTCATGCACACACACAGTTAAAAGAACTCTTAGTTTCTCAGTGGCTTCATGAAGCATTAGATTAGCCCCAGTGACTGCTATTGCCAAGCCTTGTATTGGTAATAATCTTGTATCTTGTGTGTTTTCTGGTATTTTGACTCTGTTTTTTCTATTTAGATATTGTCTTTTTGCCTTCCCTATGTTGCCCTGTTTGCTGATCACCCTACCTTGTTTCTGCTTTCTGGATTCAGAGATTGACTAATAAACACATTTACTTTTACTGCTGCCTCCTACCTGCGCATGTGTCCAACAATACCCCTCTTACGTGACAGTATACAAGTAGTGTTAGAATTTCTTTATCATTACAGATGACCTGTGCTGTTCAAATCACTATGCTCCTTTACTTATATACTGTTGAGACTGTGTCCTATCAAAAGTTCCTGTTTATGATCATCATACTGTGTCATATTAGTGTGTCTATATACACAAAAACAAAATGTTCCTTTACTGTAGGTGGAGAACTTTTTGGGGACAAAACTGTGTACAGTCACTTGTCATCTCAAGAACAGACTACTGTAACACACTCAGGTCTGCCTCTGAGCACAATTCGACCTCTGCAACTGATTCTGAATGCTGCACAACTTGTTTTCAACCTTCCCAATTTCTCCCACACCACCCCATTGCTACGCTCCTTTCACTGGCTTCCCGTAGCTGCCCGCATCAGATTCAAAACACTGATGCTTGCCTACAAAGCCAAAAATGGACCAGAACTCTCCTACCTCAAAGCACTTATCACACCCTGCACTGCACTGTACTCCCTCTGATCCTCCAGAACTGCTCGACTGGTTCCACCATCTCTCAAGGTACAAAGAAGACCTGCATCTAAACTCTTCTCTGTTTTGGCACCTAGGTAGTGGAATAAACGTCCCCTAGATGTCCCAGCAGCTGAGTCACTGAGTGTCTTCAAATGACGATTAAAGACCTGCCTCTTTCAGAAGTACTTGGACTAGCACTTTATTTATTCTTCACTTTAAAAAAAAAAACCTTTCTGTATTACTTGAAAACAGAGTTTTAAGATAGTATTCTTAGCCCAGGTCCTAGTTAACCAGTATCAGAATATATTTACTGATAGAGACAGCAAAGCACTTATGTAAGTCGCTCTGGATAAGGGTGACTGCCAAATGCCGTAAATGTAATTGTAAATGTAAACGTGAAGAGACAGCTACACACACCCAACATAACATCATTTTTTATTCTAACCATGTTTGTTACCCATTCGTACACTTATTCTTCTTATGGGCAGATTCTCAGCATGAGAACGTGTTGTTGATTTTTAGTTGAGACTTTGTTACGCACAAGTTTGTATAAAGTTTAAATCTCAATTTAACAAGTACAGTACTAGGCCTTTTGCTCCAACACAGCATTACATCATATTTTTTCGTTTGCTGCCATTCAAATTTGGGGGGGGGGGTTTGGGGGGGGTGATAATGTACAAACTATAAAACCACCAGTGTTGTATGAGTCATAAGTCATTTGATTGTGACTTGTTTTACAATAGTTTCATCCAATAAATGAGGTATTCTTTTAAACTCTGTAGACATTAGAGAAATGCTGTTTTCATGAACCTGACGGAGTTTAACCAGTCTGATCGCTGTGTGCATTTCTCCTGTCCAGAGAGATCTGTATCTCCTGCAGTTTATATCTTACTGTACGTGTGTTCAGCTGCTGTGGTTCTGCTAACAGTGTGTGGAAATCTGCTCGTCATCATCTCTGTTCTTCACTTCAAGCAGCTTCACACACCAACTAACATGCTCGTGCTCTCTCTGGCAGTGTCGGATTTCTTTGTTGGGGCTTTTGTAATGCCACCGATGTTAATCTGGATGATTGAATCATGCTGGATTTTTGCGAGAGGTTTCTGCATCATTTTTTGGTTGATTAATGGTTCCCTCACAATCTTGTCCATCTATAATATCGCTTTGATTGCTGTGGATCGGTATTTGGCTCTCTCAAACCCATTTATCTACATGAAGAAAGTGTCTGTGAGGATTACTTGTATTGTAATTGTTTGTGACTGGTGTGTGGTGGTGGCATATATGTTGGAACTCTTTTATTTCAATGGAAACTTCATGAATCTTGTAATGTGTCCTGGAGAGTGTGTTATCTTTATGAATCAAGTTTGGACTGTAATTGACCTTATTTATTCATTTATATTTCCACTGTCTGTCATAATTATATTGTACACTCGTGTTTTTGTGATTGCTAAGAAACATGCCACTGCTATCAGAGAGCTTAATAATCACACACGGCCTAAATTTCAGAAAATCACCTCATACTCTATGAAATCTGAGAGAAAAGCAGCTAAAGTCCTCGGTATTTTAGTGTCTGTGTTTCTGATGTGTTTACTTCCATATTTTATTTACAGTTTATTAAGCAATGGCACTGAACTACAAATAGAAACTCTTCATAAAATTTTAATCCTATTGTACTTTAATTCCACCATTAATCCAGTTATTTATGCTTTGTTTTACCCGTGGTTTAGGAGGCGCATTAAATTAATTATAACTCTACAAATATTTAAAACAGACTTTGCGTTATTCAGTGGTCTTTCATGAAAAGCCTTTTTCACTGCTTTTGATGTTGTTTGATGTTTGTTTTACAGAAATTATCAATCTATAATCAGTCAGTATTTCACTCGTTCAATCCCATTTCTTTACACAAACACATCTCTAGAAGGACTGTGTACTGTCATTTTCCTTAAATTTTTTATTTATTTATTTATTTTTGGTAATGTGTTCTGGGTCTGGGTTTTTGTAGTGTTTATTCTGTATTTTACAAACAGGCTTTCAGAAGAAAAAGTTTAATCTGTACTTTTATTGTGATTTTTAAAAAGTCATTTGATTAGTGTCATGTGTATGTGGTATGGCTAGGACACCTCAGTTCCTCAAACACATTTTTGTGTTCCTCCATTATGGCATAGCTGCTGCCTGCTGTCTCCATACACCTTATAAGTTTCACTAGATTCATCTGTACACAATCCTTAAGTCCTATGTCCTTTTATTGTGATTTTTAAAAGACATTTGATGTTAAAATTGTATACATGGAAACTATCCTAATTCAGAGTTTTGTGATTTTAGATTTAGCTTAAACCTGTAATCTCTCCTGCAGGCATGATTATGAGTTAATAAAAAAGCAATAGCAAAATTATATTTATTTTTTAATGCTGGTGAATAATTTTCTGTACAGCATTCACCTTTGAAGATGCAGCTCATTTTAGCAACTCATCAAATCTACAGTGTGGTACAGATATTTAGGTATATTAAGGCATGTTAAAGACAGATGAGAATGCTGAGTGAATGACTGATCTCTGACACTGCATTACAAATACAGCTGTAAGTTGTATGCATGATATATCTTGAAACTTTCTTATTATGACTGCATTGTGTATGTGACATTAGAAGTAAGAATGTGGGTTGAAAACCCTTAATTAAAATCATAATTAAAATCATAAATATGTTTAATGTGCATGTGACATTAAAATAAAGAACGAATGGAAAAACTGAATGTAATTGTACAGCTGGACAAACCAACAGAGTGAGTTAACTCAATGGCAATGGTGGAAAAACACAGTGGCAAGCTGTGAATCTGCTTAGACCTTAAAGAATTATCACAATAGCACAATTCATAGGCAGCACTTCCAAATTCCAATAATGGAGGGGATCATCAGTAAGCTGCTGGTGCTGCATACTTAAACACACTGGATGCAAGCTGTGGGTACAGGGAGCTACATCTCATGGCTCTCACTGAGGAATCATAATATCTCACCCCTTTCAAAACACCATTTATATGCAAAAAAACCATAGATATCTGCATCTTCCTTTTACAATGAAGAGTGTTCAAGAGGTGTTTCACAAAAGGGTGTCAGCTATTTTAAGGCATCTCTAGTTTAGAGATGTTAATTTATATTAAGACAGACAGGAACATGACAACAGGCTGAGACATGTACTAGAAAGAGCTATAAGTGTTAAGATTTAACAAAGAGAAAAGCAGAACTGGCATAAGCGAGGTTGAATATTTATGTCACATTTTGAGTCAGGATGGTATTAGACCTGATACCAGCAAGTACAAGCTATCATGGAAATGGAAACCCCAAAGGACAGAATGATGTTGAATTTCTTTGCACAATGATGTATCTTTCCATGTCCTTGCCACTCTTCTTTACACTCACAGAACAGTTGAGGGAACAATTACAGAAGGACGTTGTGTGTCACCAGACTGAAAAACATGATGAAGCACTGAACAAAATCAAACAGGCTGTTATTGAAAAGGCAAAGATACCATGATATCAGGCAACCAGTGATTCACAAATCAGGCTATTTGTGAATGCCTCCAAATCAGGCTTAGGAGCGGTTCTGGTGCAGAATGGAATGATTGTTAGATATGCATCAAAAGCCCTAATAAAGACACAAATCAACTATGCCCAAATTGAAAAAGAAATGCTTACTATTGTATTTGGGTGCCAAAGGTTCCATCAACTCATATATGGCAAGCAGAAGGATGCTGAGATATCAAACTGCTGGTGTTGATATTCAAAAAGCCCACTGGAAGTGCAACACATAGGAAACCAGGCAAGAAAGTGTTTGTGCATGACACTGTACCTAATATCACAGTTGATGATTCCGACCCTTGTGACAAGTTGGTGGAGTCACCCTTGTGATTTTAATCTCATTAAAAAGTACACCGCTACGAGTGTTAAAAAACGAATAGGCAGAGAGACATGAAAAGATAACACACTGATCACATTCAACAGAGTACCAAAAC
The DNA here is from genome assembly GCA_030068025.1 of Parauchenoglanis punctatus. Classification (NCBI taxonomy): domain Eukaryota; kingdom Metazoa; phylum Chordata; class Actinopteri; order Siluriformes; family Auchenoglanididae; genus Parauchenoglanis; species Parauchenoglanis punctatus. Next base: position 709 of record JAQQZU010024233.1, on the reverse strand, counting down.
AAGACTGGCCAAGGGACAGAAAAGATGTTTCCACAATGGTGAGAGATTATAGGAACTATAGAGATGAAATAAGAGAAATAGATGGATGCATGTTGAAAAGTGACAAAATAATTGTGTGACAATCACTGAGGAAATAAATGCTGAAGGTGATACATGCAGTCCATTTTGGAATTAAGAAATGCAAAATAAGAGCAAGGGAACTCCTGTTCTGGCCCAATGTGTCATGGTACATGGAAGCAGTGGTGGTGAGGTGCAACATATCACAAACATTCAGAAACTCACAGCAAAAAGAAATACTCATCTTTCATGAAACACCTCAGACACTGTGGCAGGTACTGAGAACTGATTTTTTTTTTTTTTTTTTTTAAATATGAAAGAGAAAGGACATTCTGATAATAGCTGGCTATTGCTCATGATACTAGGAGGTGGCACGGATTATAGATACCAAAGCAGCAACTGTGATAAGATCATAAAATCTATACTAGCTAGACATGCGATTCCAGGTGAGATCAAGTTAGATAATGGACCTCAATTCTTAACAGAATACAAGATGTTCAGTAAAGACTGGAACTTCAAACACAAATGTCTCCCCAAGAAAGACGCAGTCAAATGGACTTGTTGAGAAGAGTGTTTAAATTGTTAAAGGAATTATGGACAAGGCAGACATGAATGGCTCTGATTAGATTTTTAGAATATGGCAATACTCCAG
>JAQQZU010024232.1:0-11938 GCA_030068025.1 Parauchenoglanis punctatus | reverse complement strand
GGAGCACCCGGAGGAAACCCACGCATGCACGGGGAGAACATGCAAACTCCACACAGAAAGGCACCCTGGGTGACCCAATGATCTGAATGCATGATGAATTTATTTACACTAACCACAGTGAGCATGTTGAAGCCAGCCTGGCCCAGCAGGTTGCCCAGGTCGGTGACAGCTGTGTAGGGGGAAATGTGGGGAGCAAATCCTCCCTCCCTCTCCAGCTCAGCTAGCTGCAGGGAGCAGCGTAACTCGTACAGAGTCTCGCCTCCGACCATCGTGCCTACAAACACACCGTCTGGCTTCAGTACATGATGGATCTGAAAGAGAGGAGGATCATGACGTTTAGGTCTTTCAGAAGATGTACAGAAACTTCTAATTAGGGGTAATAAATATAATACGATCCTTATGTTGCTTTTACGCAATACAGTTTTTGAGATTGTATATGTGTGTGTATGTAATACTTTACTTTATTTCCCCCCTGATTCCTTGCCAAAGTCCAAAAATAAAATGTGAAATACTAGACCGCTCCATGTGATTCCAAACATGACAGTTACATTAAATATTCAGCAAAATTTAAATAAAGAAGCACAACTGAAATGTGTTAAAACCCTCCTCAAACACCAGCTTAACTTGATCACGCTATTTATGTAGGTGTGGGATGATGTTTTAATTGACATCCTTCAGTCTAAGACTCCCAGCCTGCTACACCGAACACCAACAGGTACCAACCCTCCCGACCACAAAGATATCACAGGACACCAAGCTTGGATAGATTAGCTCTGGCTTGATAGGTTTCTTAGGATGCAGTTTTGATAAAAGGCAGTGAGAATGAGGCTTATGCAAGCTTTACACAAGCCCCACCCACATGTAGTCACTGATCCGTGCTTTCAATGCTTTGCAAAGCTAAATATTGTGATATGTTCTCCATGAAAAAAATGTATGCATCATGATGTGGTGTTTTTAAACATCTTTCAGAATACAATTAGAGTAACGTGCAGTACCTGACGCAAAGCTCCTGGAAGATCGTTGATCCAGTGCAAACTGAGGGGAGAAGGTGACCACAGTGATACTACTAAAAACCACGGATCTAATTTGTTTTCACCGAAACTAAAAAGAAGTGTTAATCAAACATGCTGGGAACATGCTCTGGCACCGACTTATGTTCAGTAGCAAGTCATAGCGAGTTACCTCAGGCTGCTGACCACCAGATCAAAAGTGTTCTCGTGGAACGGCAAGAACTCCTCGTCGGCCATCACGCAGTGTGTAGGCATCTCACTCCGCCTCTTCTGCCTCTAGAATACACAAAGAGGTTTCAGCACACACAAACACTCCTCATTTCACACATCCACTATACTAGACTAATATATTCTAGATCATCCATTATATACTGGAGAAATGTATTTTGGATTATACAGTATGGTGGAACAATTTGCTCTAAATTACACATTAATCTTGACCAAATGCACTCCATTAAACTGAAGAAAAGAATTTTTCAGTACCCTCAACACACATTCTTGATTAACCGGACCACTTCACCAAATTCATTCTAGATTATCCAGTAATTTTGACTAAATTTATTTTACATTATTCTGTATGCTGAGCATATGTATTACCCAGTATACTTGACAAATTTACCCTAGATTATCCAGTATTCTGGACACATTTATTCGAGATTATCCAGTACTTTTGGCAAAATTTATTCCAGATTGTTCAGTATGCTTGGCAAATTTACTCTGGACTGTCCGACAGGCTAGACAAACTTACTCTAGATTAACCAGCATACTTGACCAAATTTATTCTATATTACGCTTAACAAACTTAGATTAAATTATCCAGTATCCATATTGTCAATAAATTTATTTATGCTGGGCAAATTTAATACACTAGATAAATTTATTCTAGATTATACAATATGATGGACAAATTTATTCCAGCTGATCCAGGACACTGGGCAAATTTACTCTAGATTATCCCGCATCCTGGAGAAAACTACTTTGGATTATCCAGCATGCTGGATCTAAATCAACCTTAGTATGAATGCCTGACAGATTTATTTGAGGTTATCCAGTGTGCTGGTCACATTTACTCTACATTATGCTTAATATATTATAATATACTCCAGTATGCTTGATAAAGTGATTCTAGATCATCCAGTACACCACAAATGATTGGGCGTTAACTGGACAAACTGGGATGTGCACAGAGAAGACGTTGTGACTTAGAACACTTAGAAACACTCAGTTTGGTTCTTAACAGTGTTACGTACCAATGAAGCGTGCGAGACGTCTGTAAGGAAAAGGCGCTCTACGACATCCTGTAAAAAAAGAAAGAGAGTCAAAAGCTTTAATAAAATCTGATTTCACTGATTGGGTCGATGCTTAGAGAAGAACTGGTACCTTGCTGAGATGTTCGGCAATGTGGCTTTTTCCGCAGCCCATGTCTAGTGCTAATGGGAAAGTCCTGCAGAAACACCACAGAGGCTATGAGCACTGCTGCAGTCACATGGGTCAAATCTTTCAAAGCCACATCACTGCTGACTACATTAATACGCTGGTCAGATTTTAATTTTGGAAATTTTAGCCACCTTCTTTATACAACACACCAGACTCAGCACCACAAATCCGAAACTAACCGTGGCCTTTATGAGCTGATTTTGAGACGGCAGAAGAGGAAACCCCACACTCTCTTTTGAGGCTATACATTCTTTATCTTTTAAGGAAAAAAGGAAAAGACACAGGACTGGATATCATGGGGTGGAGTTCAGTTCTGTGCTAGAAAAATGTCTGCAATGAAGAAACTATCCAGCGAAAGATGAAACTGCAAATCAGAATTTTCTTACAGTATATTTTGTAATATATGAACATTACAGATACAAATCAATCAAACCACAAGAAATAAAGAAGAATTACCTGGCAATGTCATAAACTCTGTCTGCTACTCTGCTCCCAAGCTGCAACATAAAAAACTGTGACCTTCACGGACAAGTCACTGAGCAACAAAACATACAAATCTATGTGAGGTAAATAATGCTGCAAATCTATCTGGTAAACAAAGCTGTAAATGAGGTAAAATATCACTGTAAATGAGGTGAATGATGTAAATAAGGTAAATAAAGCTGTAAATGAGGTAAATATCACTGTAAATGAGGTGAATGATGTAAATAAGGTAAATATTGCTGTAAATGAGGTAGAGTAAATATCACTGTAAATGAGGTAAATACTGTAAATAAGGTAAATAACACTGTAAATGAGGTAAATAACACTGTAAATGAGGTAAATAACACTATAAATGAGGAAATTGATGATGAACATTAGGTAAATAATTGTGTAAATGAGGTGAATAACTTTGTAAATGAGGTAAATATCACTGTAAATGAGGTAAATGATGTAAATAAGGTAAGTATTGCTGTAACTGAGGTAAATATCACTGTAAATGAGGTAAATAAGGTAAATATTGCTGTAAATTAGGTAAATAACGCTGTAAATGAGGAAATTGATGATGAACATTAGGTAAATAATGCTGTAAATGAGGTAAATATCACTATAAATGAGATAAATGAGGTACATATTGCTGTAAATTAGGTAAATAATGCCGTAAATGAGGTAAATATCACTATAAATGAGATAAATGAGGTAAATCACGCTGACCTCGTCTCGCAGGTAGTCATATTTATCGCTGTCCGGTAAAGTCGCTGCCCATTTCTTTTGTTTTCTCTTCATATTTCTGTCAAACACGTTGATGGCCCCTCCAGGTCGGCTGGACACGGCTCTCGCGCTCCTCACACTTCCCACAGGCTGAGTGCGTGCTGGAGAACACACTTTCTTTCCTGAGGTGAGGGCGAGTGTGAGGTTACTGATGTTTCTGTGAGGAATAATAAACCGAGCTGTTCCTCTCAGGAACACGCCGTGACAGCGACAAACACCGTTCATTAGGTTATTCATGATTTTATCTTACAGAAGACAAAAATCTATCAAATAAAAGAGAAAATTTAGCAAGTATAGCAGGACGTTTTCAGTTTCTGCATCATGTCGCCTCCATTCACTGGCGCTGTTGACCTTTTAGCGTGAAACACCGGCTGCGTTCCAAATAACTACCTAGTGAACTTTAAGTGCCCTACTTAGCTCCACACTTCCTCACTAAACAGTGCGTCGAAATATAGCAAAACTGTTGAAAGTGTAGTGAAGTAACATACTTTTCCTATACTGTTTTAGTATTTTTGGGATTTCGGATTATTTCGCAGCCTTGGTAGTGCACATGTCCAGGGAGTAAGGGGTCATTTGGGACTGAACCGCGAAGAGTGACGTTGTGTGTAAAACACGGAACCGGATCGCGCTCAGGAAATGGCGTAAGAGGCGCCACATTCACACAGTTAATCTGTTTATCTCACTAATAATTACTTTCAGATTGGTAAATAGCACGAAAAGCTTAAAACTGGCAACATTATTATGAATGTCACTTAATTGTTTTTTTTCTGTAGTAACAGGTTTTATGCATATTTAAATGTTATTATATTGTATATTTCTGTCATCCATGTGCCATGTTCTTCTCATGTCCATGTGGGTTTCCTCTGGGTTCTCTGGTTTCCTTCCCACCCAAAATTTACAGGTCTCAGCAAAGTTTCCAGCCTACCTAAGTCTACAAAATCACCCAAAAAACACCTAAAACTAGCCCCAAAATATTGCCAGCATATGAGAGTGGCAATATAGGTCATTTATTGGTAAAAAAAAAAAAAAAAAAAAAAAAAGAAAGAAAATGCATGAACTGCTTTCTTTTCCCTCTTGTACTCGTAATGTCCCATTTTTCTTTATTTGAAAAACAAAAAACAACAGAACTAATGTACAGAGTGATTTCCTCAACGTGATGACAGCTAATCTATGTATGCAAAAATCTTCTGCCCTGAGACACTGTAATATTTGTAGTAGTATGTAGTAGTTGTATATTTTGTAGTAGTTGTCCCACTACACTAGACATGGCTCTGTAAAACACAGGCACATTATTTGATTTAAAAGTTTAAGATCTTGTAAACTAGCCCAAAAAACCTGTACACTTGCTTTTTCTACCCGCAACAACCTTGTAACAAAACTGACTCAAGTTAGTGTAAAAACTGTGACTCCGACAATCCTCTTCCCTCCTCGCAAAAACACGCCTTTAGGTTGATTAGCAACAATAAATTGCCGCTAGGTGTGAATCTGTGTCTTGATGCTGTGAGATGGACTGGCAACCCATCCAGAGTGTATTCCCACCTGGAAAAAAATCTGCATTTCCCAAACATTTGTAAATCTGGTGGAAAATGTTTGTTTGGTTTGGGTTAAGCAAACACTTACAGAAATATTTACTAATAGATTGGTAAGAAAGAAAAAAAAAAACACGTCGCTGTATTTAAACTTTTCATTGTTTGCCATAACCTATAAATTGATTAGATTTAATTTCATTTATTAGATTTAAAGACCTTTTAAGCTAGCATAAAACTCCACTTGCACACTTTCTTTTTCCTTCAGCCAAAACTAGCCAACTTAGCATAAAAACATGACCCTGAGAATGCTCCACCCTCCTCCTAAAAACATGCCTTTAGGTTGACTGGCATCAATAAATTGCTGTTGAAATGAACTGGCATTGCTTCCAGGTTGTATTCCTGCCTTACACCAAATGATTTCGCGATAGGAGAAATGAATACAGTTTTATGGTGTTCAGTAGTAAAATTCTGTATTGGCCCAATAATAAGGAGTCCAAAACGGCACTGACAGGTTTGAATTTGTTTCAGGTTTGAAAAACATGGCAAGTCTGTCAGTCAACAGACTCTCAAGTCAGACTCATTTACATTTGTTTACAGTGTTGGCTAATCAGGGTTCCTGGACTCAGTCACATTTTGGGAACTGAATTTGCCTTGGTGAACAACATGGCATATGTTTGTTATGTCAAAGCCAAACAAACTTGGTTCTTCATGAACTACTGAATAAAACCTACGTCCATCACAGAGTAACTCAAATCAACGTAGTTGCATATTATGCATAATACTTTATTGTGTTACTGTATCACTGGCTGATGTTAATGTAATAAATGAGTTTAGAGATAAGCGTCCTCATGATCAAACAGAAATTTCTTGTTTGATAAATACAGACAACCATGTTAGTGTTTCGTGTTTGGTTACAGGTAAAGAAAGAACTCAATGTTGGTCAAATAAAGATGAAATTAGCATGAATGATTACATAAATAACAGGAAAGGAAATACACATATGGTGGAAAACTGATGACTATGATCATTACTTGATTTTCTCTTCAGTGCAACTTATTCTATTCATCATACATAACAAAGACATCTGATTCCTAATATCAGACCTTAGAAGTCTTGTTTTTCTCACACAGAAGTCTAATTAACAAGATGCAACCGCACTAGATTTCAGATTACACTGCACAAATGTGTGACTACAGAGTATGGTGATGTTTTAACTAATGCTAATAAAGAAGTAACTAGTAGATAAATTATTAACTCATTAGTAAAGGTAGGAAATTAAATCATACTTCCCATACTTCAGTAAACACTTTCTTCCATTTAGGACATGGTGATTTAAATGAGGAGTTTGTTAATATTTTGAGAAATAGATCTGACTACGTTTATCCGAAAACATATTCTTGGCATCTGCGAACTGAATAAGCGGATTAAGAAAACACAATCTTGTGCGCACCTCTAATGTTCATCCCTTTTAACTCTGTGGGTCTTTTTATTGTTTTCACCCACTTCAGTGACTAAATATACAGTTGCCTCAGACGAAAGAAACATTGATACATAACATTGATGGGAATCTTCCATAATATACAGTTTCTTTTGCCTCCCACAAAACTCTCCAGTATTTTTTTCTGTTCATTTTACACGTTCCTTTTCACAAAGTCGTCAGCAAAATCAACAATATTTGTTACTGCTGTGAGGATCAGAATATCTGCGTCAGTGTTGGTGGAGATTTCCTCGCGATAGTTCTTTACAGGAAAGATGTAGTTCACTTTAACACCCAGTCTGACACTGCACTCCTCCGTCTAGAAACACAGACACTCAGAGTAACCTGTAGTAAAGCTCTTGATGTATTTCAGGGCTGTGGGTCAGTTTCTGAGCTAGAGACGGGTAAATCTGTGAGCTCAACCGAATCAGGTTCTTAGACTTACCTTTTCTTTGATTTTCTTGCTCTCGTAGATCCTTTTCAGGTCCTGGGATACCAGTGAACATGCTTTATCCACAAAGGACAGGATGACCACTTGAGGAATTCCTGTACACATTATTCATATGCACACATGTTACAATTGTCTGATGTTTAGTTGCCTTTATGAGATTTGACTCGAAATGATTAATCCACTACTGATGTTTCAGAGAAACAAATCCTTTCGATTTTGCTCCTGAATCGATGGTAATTCATCATAGAGCTCATCACTGAGTAATAGAGTAGGTTCAGAAAGTATTCAGCTTTTGCACATTTTATTATGTAATAAATTGATTTTAAAATGGATTCAATTTAAATATCCCGGTTAACCTTCACATCATAATCCATATTAACAAAGAATAAACAATTTTAGATTTTATGTTGCAGATGTAATCATTTTCTATAGTGATTTATCAATTTTGGGTAAGATGGAGCCAATCCCAGCTGACCATGGGCAATAGGCAGGGTACAGCCTGGACAGGGCAACGCAGAGACAAACAACCACTCACACTCGCCAATCAACCTAATCCAATGAAGGAAGGAAGCCGATGCGCGCATGGAGAGACTACACAAACTGGGTGAAAGGAACCCTGCTCAATCTAGGGATCGATCCCAGGACCTTTTTGTTGTGAGGCATTTGTTCTGATTATTTAAAAAAAACTTTTAGTCACATCCTAGACTAAAGACACTCCAAACTGAGCTCAGATGGATCATGATCCATCTAGATCTTGGCAGGAGTCAACTAACTGGACAGGATTTAGAAAGGCACACACTTATGTAGGTGAGATTAAAAATTCACAGTGCATATCGGACAAAAAACCAAGCCTGGAATTCCAAGGATCTCCTTACATCTTGACAAACAAACTGTGTCAAGACATAGAACTGGACATGGTTATAAACCAGTTCTAAAGCTTTGAATGTTGCCAGAAGAAAAGTGGACTCCATTCTGGAAGAAGATTGGAACAATCAGGATGTTTTCTAGAGCTGGCAACCTGGACAAACTAAGTAACAGAGTCAGAAGGACCTTGGTCATGGAGGTGACCACTCTAACATAGCTTTAGTCCTCCATGGGAGATGGGAGAAGTTGTCAGAAGGACAGGCATCTCAGAAAGGTACTTCTACAAAGAAATTGCTAATCATCTAAATGAGATTTCCGTTTTTGATTTGCACTAAATTTGCCGAAATTTCTAAAAATGTGTTTTCACGTTGGACGTATGGATTAGATGTTAAAAAAGGCAATTTCATCCATTTTAAATAAGTGTAATTTAAATGCATAAAATGTGTACAAAGTAAAAGGGTCTGAATACTTTCTGTATGTGAGCGAACCAGTGTAAAAAACAGGATGATGACTCACCCAATTCACGTGCTTGTTGCAGGACAAGTTTCATTTTATCAATAATTCCTTCAGGTGTTACAGAAATTGTGTCTGCTTGTAGGACAAACACCAGACAGTGAACTTTGTCATTTAGACTCGGGGTTCGATTGAAGTCATTGCTTTCAGCGTTCAGCTCCTCCGTAATATTAAACTGAAAATAAAATGATGAACGGTTGTAACACTGCACTGTCGCACACTCAAGAGGAGTCAAACAGAAAAGCTAAACATGTATTTCAACCAGCAGTGCTGTCATGGATTACAGTGAGAGAAACTCTTGATCTACTTGATCACTGACTGCAACTGTTTTTGCAGTTTTAGCATTCAGAGAGCTGATTGGTTGGATATATGTGAACTGCATTACATTACAGTATAAACACTGGGAAAAATCTCACAATTACATACCTTATTTATAGCATTCCTGGGAACATTGTGTATGTGATTAATCTAAAAGAATGTCAACTTACTGTGTATCCATCTCTCACATGACCTTGTAGAATTTTGATGATGTCATCAGTGCGTGCGCCACTTGAACCTTCTCCCAGACCCATGGTGTCACCAAAATCAAATGGAAAGTAAGATTCATCTGTGCGTTTGTGCAGCTTGTAGACTTTGTACTGGAAACAAACAGAAGAGCAATTTCTATATTTAATGTAAAACCATGTCCTGGTGATTCACCAAAATTCATAATGACTTATATGACTATGACTACTATTATGTGACTTATTACCTTGCGAGTGAAGCTCGAACCATCACCAGGGAGTGAATGAGCGAGGTAAGTGTTGCGGCCTTGGAGGGCGTTATTTACTGAAGTGATAAAGGAGGACTTCCCGGAAGCTACTGGTCCAACAACCAAACTCCTGAGATGGTCGACTCCTTGGGCTGACTGAAACGCGTTCAGTTTCTGCAACATCTGCTCTCTATCACTAATCACAAGAAAACAGAGGAAATAACCCTAATAACGTACATTTTTGCATCAGAAATATATGGTAATGTACTAAGCTGGATCTCTTTGCACAGCTCATAAAAGACTTTTGTCTAAAAATCTTTCCTTTCTGCAAGTCCTGCCCAGATATTATAAACCGTTTGCGCCTGATTTTAGGTTCAGGTAGGCCAAAATCCTGTATAGTCTTTTTGAAAACAAGCTTAAAAGTTTAAACACACCATTTACGTGCATTTACATGGCAACACGCAAAGAAAACCAGCCCTTAACTTGAAATTTGAAATCAAGTCTAATCAAAAATTAATCAGGGTTATGTCCCTTTTGTGCACTTTTAATATTAGCTTATAGCAGTATTGGCTTTAGATGAGTTTGTATACAGACACAGAACTTAACTCTGTAACACTGACAATACTAATCACTGTTCTGAAAAGGTAACCATCAACATTAGCGTTATCATTAACTTGTTGCTAATGCTACACGCTATTGTCTGATGGCTAGCACTGGCTAACGCTTGTTGCTATTGCCCAATGGCTAGCTTGTTGCTAATGCTGTTCGTTATTGTTGCAGTGCTGCAGTTTCAATCCGATGTTTGAACCAGTAGCAACTCCTGTAATTGTAAAAGTGAAGTTAAAGTAGCTTTTTAGCCTTTAAAAAAAAAAAAAAAGCAAACAAAAGAAACACATTCATGGAGGCGGCCGCCTTTTTTCTACTTTGTACATTGTAATAATGTTATTACAACTGGCAAATGAGCACTGACAAGATGCCACAAACATGCCGCAGCATTATAATGCGTATTACTGTCAGAATGTATTTATTATAAGTGTTGTATAAGATTCCCAACATGGCAGAGACTTCAGGACAGAGGTTACGCTTCCCAGTTTCTTCATCACATGACAAGATGTGTGGTTTTTTTTTTTGTCTTATGAATTTCAAGAGAGAAATAACAGGAGAGACCAGTGAAGGAATGTTTATAACTGCTATAATGTAAGTACAGGAATGAACGTGTGTGGATGTATAACATTAAATGTAACTCTGTACAGTTAAAACGCACAATGTTTCTCTCACTAATAAATTAAAAATTTTAATTGTTGCGGTATAAGTTATGCTGTTATATGAAAATAATCCACATTGGGGTGGTAACAGCAACGTGGATTACACCTCAGTGGACCCTTAAATATGCTAACACACACACACACACACACACACCTAACAGGTAGCAGTGATGCATTAATACATTGATACTGACCTCCAATTTACGTGCCTCCATGGAGTTTGCAAAACTGTAAGAGAAAACAGAGCGTTGTTGTTGGTGTATGTTGTAAATGTTTATGAAGCATGAACATGAGAGTTTTATCAGTCCATGACTTTCTGGCACGGTTATTGATGCCCTGTGGTCTGCTTTTCAGAAACTGCTGATCTCCCGGGGTTTCACATGCAACAGTCTGTAGAGTTTACACAGACTTAAAGTCACACAACACGACTATTTCATTTTTTAATTACCACCTCCGGCGTTGAGAAGTGAAGCGTGACAACTTACCCGGCTCATGTGGTGTTGAATGAGACGAACCCATGATGTAAATACTCTCCTGTAAAAGGTACAATTCTCACTATAATTAAAAGGAGTATTATTATTTGTACTTCTAAGTGACTTCCTTAAACAGTTTTGTGTTGTACGGTTGTAAATCTTAGGGGATTTGTACTGGAAAATCAATACTTTTATTAATTGCAGTTCCATGAATGATGAGTGTGAGGCGAGACCGTAAGGATGATCAAGCTATAAAGAAGTTCTTATATAATTACATATAGGCTATATTTAAGTTAACAGAAGCGTTTACATCAAAAATCAGAATGGGGAAACTTTTTTTTGTATCTTTTGTGACAATTTCTCACCTATTTTTTGATTGTCAGATTTCCAAGCTGCTAACTCTACTCTTTTAATCCTAGAGATATTACCTGTTACTATAAAAATCCAGATTTTATCCATATGATAAATTTGATCTTTTTTATGATAATATGTGATTACTTTTATTTTATTTACTTTTATCTTATAAGTTTTTTATTCACAAACATACTTTTTCTAAATCACCGCCTAAGTTCTCTCCTAGAACTGAATTCTTTACTTAAATCACTCAATTTATTAAACAACAAAAAAAGTAATAAGCTACTGAAATATTAAGGACCCCCCCCCCACCAATCCCCCCTTTATGTAGTCTTTTAATAATGTCTTTTTATGTTCCACATGTATATTTGTGTCTTTAAATTCGCTCTATATGTGTTGCTATTGTTCAGTTTAGTGTTAGTATATTATCCTTTTTATTAATAAAAACAAGAAGAAGAAAAAAACTACAGGGAAAATACAAGGTGGGGCAGGAGACACAAAACAAGGCACAACAGCACCGTATAGTCATTTTTACCCACAAATTTGGGTTAAACAATCCACCA
>JAQQZU010024231.1:0-11938 GCA_030068025.1 Parauchenoglanis punctatus | reverse complement strand
TATAAGCACTGAATCTGACACAGCTGCTTATGGCAAATGTAAGCATTATTTCATGTGTTGCTCTCTTCTTGCAGAAAATGTGGAGGCAGAGCTGCTGCACACCTACAGCAAGATTGAATCCTACGACACTCTGATCCTGTGTGTGCGATTGGCTGCGCTCACAGCTGTCACTCTGACTATGCCAATTGTGTTGTTCCCGGTGAGCATACACACGCCATCTCCCAAACTCACTCGGGTAACATTAGCTTAGCTTCATCTGCATCTAATATCTATCTTAGTGCTTAAACCATGCTTTGTTTTTGGCAACACGTGAAAGTGCTGATGCATGTTGCGTATTGTTCACAGTATTTACTTTTTATCTGAATCCTGTTTTCTTCCTTCGTGACTGTGCCCACACCAGGTGCGCCGGGACATTCAGCAGATGATCTTCTCCAATAAGACATTCAGTTGGATCTGTCATATCATCATCGCCATCACCCTCTTCACCTTCATCAACATGCTCGTCGTCTTCGCACCAAACATCCTCGGCATTTTCGGAATTATCGGTGAGTCCGATTTTAGTCACTGCACAAACGGGATGTCTCATCCACGTGGATAGCCAAAATCCAGTTAGAGAAGAGGCTAGTAACATGATAGAAAGTACGGCTTACAGCATTGTTCTTTATTCAGCCACACAAATTTCTTTTGTGCTTTTTAAATTTTACTCTGAATACGTTCATGGACACACAGTGAAGTCAGTTCTGTTTGACCTGTTTGTCACTGGCCTTGAGGACCAAGGAGATGTTCTGTCAATATTTTCTCTGTCACTCCCTGTAAAAATGAGTTGTGTGTCAGGGCACAAAGGACTGCGTTTAGAAAGCGTTCCTGATATTGCACCAAAAAAGAGAACTGTGCATGTAGCCCCGGGATATGTAGTTTGAAAATATTTATATAACAGGTAAAATTGGTGTTGTCCACAATACAGTTTTTTATATCCTTCTGTAAGTTTAATTTTAACCTTTCAGGACCTGCTCCTCATGGCACATGCGTGTATGGACTTGGCCAATCGCATAGTGCTTTTGATCTACGCAGAAGCGCGCACTTCCGCATTGTGGCGCGAGTGACGGAGGACTACAGCCCCCACATACACACACTCCCAGCCTGATCATGTGACCTGAAATTGGATGCATCTGCATCCAATTCAGAGACAATCAGCAATGTTTTAAAAGGACTCAGTTGCGCTTCGTGTTTAAATTTTTAAATTAGGAAGTATTTCAGAAAGGAAATGGAAATGGGTTATCTAAACCCTCCTGAACTCCGTGTCTTCCTCATGGTGCATTAGTTTATATAGAAGTTGTACATATAGGAGTTTCTCCTGTAAATTATCTGTAATCACTTGTGAGAATGAATGAATGTATTTTCTAGCGAGAGGAAAACAGTGCCATTACTTCTGAACAGAAAGGAAATGGAAATGGGTTATCTAAACCCTCCTGAACTCAGTGTCTTCCTCATGGTGCATTAGTTTATATAGAAGTTGTACATATAGGAGTTTCTCCTGTAAATTATCTGTAATCACTTGTGAGAATGAATGAATGTATTTTCTAGCGATAGGAAAACAGTGCCATTACTTCTGAACACCAGGGTTTCTAACTGAAGGAGTATTTCTACACTAATTATGTGAAACCAATGAGAAATGTGTGTGGTGTGTTATAAGAAAGAGACACTTAAGACATGAATGTCTAAAAAAATAATAATTTATTGATTATTTAAAAGAAAAACACTGCAATTAAGCTATGAAATTTCTTATTCTTTTTTAATTTAGTTGAAATTTTTTTTATTTTAATTAAGCTATCAAAATCTTTATTATTTTTTAATTTTATTATATTTTTTTATTTTTTTTAATTAAGCTATCACAATCATTATTATTTTTTAATTTAATAAAAAAAAATTATTTTAATTAAGCTATTAATTTTTTTCCATTTGATTTTATTTATTTTTTATTTTAATTAAGCTATCAAAATTTTAATTATTTTGAATTATTGATTATATTTATTGTCCATTATATATTATATTTTATTTATATTTTATTTTATTTTATATAATACTTCTATTCTATATCCTATTATATATTCTATGATATATTTATTATTAGATATTAGCATATTTTATACTACAGTGACTGCTGGAATCTGATTTGTAAACAGGTTTGTGTTATTTAAGTATAGCATGAGTAGTTTAGGCTGCGACAATAAGTTAATATTAACGCGCTGAAGTTTAGTCTCAACCGGAGACTAATAATGAACTGGTTTTTGTTTAAGGAAGTAATAATAATCATTGATGTGATGCTTTTTGTTAGCAGACATTAAATTTAGCAGTCTTATTTATCTTAGTCTTTTACACTTTTGGAAATCCAGCTATAAATAATTAAATTAAGTGTCATTACTACAGTAAACATCGTTATCACTAGCAAATCACTGTGGTATAAACGGAATCACACACTCTAGATCGTAATTATCCGTCATGTGTTATTCCTTCATTTTAAACCTTATTAATCTTACAAAGCTAATATATACATATTTACATATTTACATGAACACATAAATATACTATATTTTGGAATTTATTTAAACCAATTAAATACATTTAAAATTCATAATTATTTTAAATAATTGCAGTAACTGATATCTAACTTTAATCTAAAATTATTATTATTATTACTATTATTATTATTATGATTACTACTACTACTACTTTTATTTTAAAATATTTTAATCATATAAAAGACACAATAGAAGGGTTTATAGGTAACACTCATTAGAGTGGTAAGAATCACCTGGATACCTGCACAAACATGCGGAGAGTTTAAAATCATAAAGTGAAGAGGGGGTATGAAGGTGATTCTCACTGCCCTCATGGTTAAAAGGGGTGAAATACTTAGCAGAAATAAAAAAAATTTAAAAAGGCTAATGCTGAAATACTTATATTAATATTTTCCTCTCAAAATGAACTATTATAGGGGGTGAAATACTTATGTGTGCTATACTTACCACACATTGTATGATGAGTATGAGGTGAATATGAGGATTTGAAAATTAAATTTTATTCCTAAATACTTGAATATTTCTATTTGGCACAAGGACTCCTAATTAAAATCCCCCTGTCTCCTCGACGAGCTCCACATGCTGACTTCTACTCGGAGGGGCTTCTTCATCACTGCCCTGTTCATCCTTCCTGCTTCTCATCCCTTGGCAATGGACAGGAATCCTCACATAGCCTGGAACATACGGCTGACCAAACATGTGAGGATGGGACGCAGGAGTAGCAAAATGGCAGCAGACGCTCATGGAAGGGGACGGAATCCACAAAGGGGCGGGGCTCCATAAGGGAGATGGAGTCCAAAAAGGAGGCGGAGTGAGGATGTGACTCGGGAGTAATAGAATGGGATGGAAAGGGGACATGCTCCATAAGGGGGGTTGAATCCATAAAGGGGTCGGGGTCCATAGAGGGGTCAGGTTCCATGCAGAGTGTGGGTTCCATGTAATTGGGTGGGTTCCACAGAAGGGTCGGGTAGAAAGGGCACATCCCTCTAAGGGTGCAGGATCCTCAAAGGAAGTGGATTCCTCAAAGGGGTGTGTACATCAAAGGGGGCAGGTCCATCGAAGGGTGTGGGCACATTGAAGGGTGCAGGCACATGGAAGGGAGCAGGTACATCGAAGGGCGAGGGTCCCTGGAAGGAGATGGGCTTGGAGAAGGGCGTGGGTTGCTCAATGGGGGCAGAATCCTCAATGGGGGCAGGTCCCTCAATGGGGGCAGGTCCCTTTAACGGGGGCAGGTCCATTGAAGGTTGCTGATCACTGGAAGGGGGTGGGTTCAGTGAAGGGGGCAGGTTCCTCGATGGGGACAGGTTCTTCGAAGGGGATGGGTCCCTGGAAGGTGGCGGGTCCCTGGAAGGGGAAGGGTCTTTAAAAGGGGGTGGGTCCCTGGAAGGGGGAGGGTTCTTGGAAGGGCACGGGTTCCTCAATCAGGGGGGGTTCTTCAAAGGTGCTGGGATCTTCGAAGAGGGCAGGTCCCTCGAAGGGGAATGGTCTCTTGAGGGGAGCAGGTCCCTCGAAGGGGGTGGGTTCTTTGAAGGGCATGGGTTCTTCGATTGGGTTGGTTTTCTCGAAGATGCTAGAATCTTCGAAGAGGACGGGTTCCTTGAAGGGCGCGGGTTCTTTGAAGGCGCGGGTTCTTCGAAGGGCGCGAGTTCTTTGAATGGAGCAGGTTCTTCGGAGGGCACAGCTTCATCGATCGGGGTGAGATCCTCGAAGGTGCTGGGATCTTTGAAGGGGGTGAGTCCCTTGAAATGGGCGGGATTCTCAAGGTGGGTGGGATTCCCGAAAGGGGCGTGTCCCTTGAAGGGGATGGGCTCAATGGGAATGGACTCCTCAACAGAGACAGATTCCATAAAGAGGGTGTGTTCCACGAAGGGGATGGGGTCCTCAAAGGGGATGGGCTCCTCAAAAGGGACGGGATCCATAAAGGGGATGGGCTCTTCAAAGGGGGCGGGTTCCATAAAGGAAATGGACCCATCAATGGTGATGGGCTCCATAAAGGGGACATGGCCCTAAAAGGGTATGGGTTCCAATGGAGGGGGCGGGGTCCTCAAAGGTGATGGGTTCCTCAAAGGTGACGGGTTCCTCAAAGAGGACCGGGTCCTCAAAGGGGATGGGGTCGTCATTGGGGATGGAGTCCTCAAAGGGGACGGGTACCATATAGGGAATGGATACTTCTCAGGGGATGTGGTCCTGAATGGGGAAGGGCTCCTCATGGGGGACAGCCTCCATAAAGGGGATGAGGTCCTCAGAGGGGGTGGGGTCCTCGGCGGAGAAGGGCTCCTAAAAGTGTACAGGTTCCACAAAGGGGATGGAGTCCTGAAAGGGGACGGGGTCCTAAAAGGGGATGGGGTCCTTAAAGGGGACGAGCTCCTCAATGAAACCTCATACTTGCCACCATCACAACCGAGGTCTCCATTCTCCCCACTGCAGTAGAGCTCAAAGGCAGAAAGCAGGTCAAACAGTCCTTCCTCCCTCTGAGTTCCTGTGCACAAAGAGACAAAGAGACAGTGAGACATCTGTACATCTCACCAAAGGATTCAGAAACCTTTCTTTTTATATAATGTTTACCTGTTTAACATGGTTATTAATTTCTTGAGTGTCTATTCACTCTTTTACTGTTTTGCAACTGTTAAAAATACAAATAAAACCCTGAACACCGAAAAACAATAATTTACTGACATTAGCTATGCTAACTAGCCAGCTAGCTAATCTTAACTTCGCTAATATTCCTCCTCAGCATAACTATTTAACCTCAGTAAATGTTTAGTAGACTTTAATTAAACTAAAGGACATAACTAACAAGCTAATAAACACAAAGCAAGCTCCAGAAATTGCACTAACATTAGGCTAATTATTATGTATCATAAACCACGATGGTTAATTTCTGCCTACATTCACGTTTCTGAAAGCTTTAACAAGGTTTTCTTCTTTAATGTTCGATCCCTGTAGTTTGCTGTTTGTACTTTAACACGTTTAGTCACATTTTAAGCGCGTCTGCTTGTTTTTAACAACCGACTGCAGAGTTGTAAACATTATAGTTATAATACTCAGATAGAAATGTGCTAATGCTGCCGGCTAGCACTAACTGCAGGCTAATTATCGTGTAAGTAAAACTATTAGCCGAACAATAACGAACAGATGGCTCATCTTAACGCTGAAGGTGTTTTTGTAATACTTAAAGCACTTGTTGCTTAAATGAAAAGAAGAAAACTCGGTAACTCACCACTCCAGGGGGCAAGCAGTCCACTACATCCCGGCTGCAGGTCTTCTTCCTGGCGCTCCAGCGCGTCTCCTCTCCTGAGGCTCATCGCTGATGATCCAGATGTGGTGCGGGAGTACATCCCGGTGTGCGGGAGTAAATTCTGGTCAGCGGGAGTAAATTCCTGTTCAGGTGCGGGAGTAAATCCCGCTCAGCGGGAGTAAATCCCGGTGACGGTGCGGGAATAAAGTCCTGTTGGTGTTGCGGGAATGAATCTCGTTGAAGTCTCAGGAATGATCCAAGTTGAAGTCGCAGTAATAATCTCAGTTGTAGTGCAGTGAAAATGTCACACAAGTGATCTTGAGCTTTCCACTTTCACAATTGAGTATAAACATTCCAAAGATTAAACACAAACATTTCAAAGATTTGATCACAAACATTCCAAGAAGCCATGGTTGCGAAAGAGTCGACTCGGAGCCGACTCCTTTATGTGAACGATGCGAGCCGGCTTCTGCCCGAGAGCCAATTGCTTTTTTTTTACTTTTGTAATTCATTTTAATTAATTACTTATTGATGACATATTAATGACAATCTGCCTTAAATACAATCTTACAATGTTTCACAGTTAAAATTATTTGCTGCTGCTATTTTTCACGTTGTAATTAATTTTTTATTTACTATATGGCAAATAATATTCCGTTTTGGATAGTTATTATTTATTTTATCATTTTATTTTTATTAGATGTGGACATCACAGTAGCATTAGAATTGTAACATACATTTATGCACATGGATGAGATCAGATTAATTTAAGTAGCACCTGATTGGCCTTTTGCTTTCAGTGCCTTTTGTTTCACCATGTTGTTTCATGAGTAAACTAAACCCATAAGGACAAATACTATAATAAGGAAATATTATGCCTATGATAAGGAAAAGAAAAGAAATGTACAAAACACAGGCTTATGGCACAACCTTGGAACCAGATTTGCATTTTCTGAAGGAAATACTAGTGCTTGCTAAGCAAAAAAACTCTAAACTCAATATATACATATAGTACTGCGCGAAAGCCACCCCTCATTTCTTCATATGTGAGTGTGTGTGTGTATGTGTGTATGTGTGTATGTGTGTGTGAACAGCTCAGAGAGACCACTGCAAATGATCAATTTTTCTGGTTTTACTATTTATAGGTAGTTTTATTCCATAACCTACTGACATTTCTCCCAGCTTCCACATGAAAATATCCTCACTTAGAACATTATTTGCAGAAAATGACAGCTGCTCAAAATAGCAAGATGCCGTGTTTTAAGTCCTTGATTAATGAATAGAAATCAAGATCACATTCACTTTTAAACAACACAGTACTAAAGTTTGACCTTAAGAAGGGTTCATATTTAATTAATTATATTATATATTAATTTAATTATTTAATATTTATTTGAATTCAGCATTAGTCTCAATCATTAGTCATTGTGTGTGTGCACGTGGGTTGTTTTTTTTTTTTAATAATTGTGCTTTAATTGAATAATTGAATTACTGTTCATTAAAAGTTATAGAAATTATTTTAAAAATCAGTCTGTAACTACAAATATTAAAGTTGTGTTAAATATTTAGGATTTTTGCAGTAGGATGTAGTGTATTTAGTACATGTATTTATATAATGAATAGTAATGAAATTTGTGCCTGTTAGTGCTAAAATATGGTGTATTTGTGTTCACAGATTACAGTCCAGAATATGCGATTACTATTTATATTGCCGATAATGATAGCAATGTTTAATGGTTTATTAATGACGTGTTGCATATTTTAATTATTTATAGTTTGATGTCAGAAAATGTATTTAGGGTTATTTTGCTTTTAAATAATAAATATATTAATTGATAAATAATTCTTATAAATAAATAAGAAAAACAAGCTAAATAAATAAGATAAATAAATTGTTTTGCTTTTAAATAGTTATTTTGCTTTTAGTCAATAAATTACTATTGATTATTTATCATAAGACTTGTTATATTTTGCTTTTAAATAATCTATACATTATTATTGATCACTTATTTTATAATAAATAAATTATTTGTTCAACACTCATGTCTTATGTGTCTCTTTCTTATAACACTATATGCATTTCTTATTAGTTTCACATAATTACAGTGTACAAAGTCTCCTTCAGTTAAAACCTTCATGTTCAAAAGTAATGGCACTGTTTTCCTGTCACAAGCAGTTACATTCTTTCATTCTCACAAGTGATTGCAGATGAAAAGGTGAAAGTTAAAAACTAATGCACCATGACGAAGACACTGAGTTCAGGAGGGTTTAGATAACCAGTTTCCATTTCCTTTCTACAATATTTCCTAATTTACAAAACCATTTTGCACATTTTCATAGTTTTCATTCCATAGTTTCTGAATGAACTTTGTAGATTATACACTGTAAAAAGTATTCTGTTTATGGTGGGGGAAAAAAACAAGCAGCTGAAGCAAGACAAAACTTACATAAATATAGTGAAAGAAAAGTGCAACAGGAAATGTGTGTGAAAGGTGTACTCAACAGAAACGATGCATTGATATGATCCACTGGTTATTTGTTTAAAAAAAATCTTCCTCATTAGTATCAGTATGTAGTGGTAAAAATCCATGGTTCATTCATTATAACTCCAATAAAGCAACCTTTTTAAATATAAATGTATTATGGTATGAAAAAAAAATCTTCCTCATTAGTATCAGTATGTAGTGGTAAAAATCCATGGTTCATTCATTATAACTCCAATAAAGCAACCTTTTTAAATATAAATGTATTATGGTATGAAAAATACAACATTTATTTCCACTAGTAAAGGTTCAAGATCCAAAGAACAATAGTCAGCAGATGTTACATAAGATTTTGAAGAAAAAAAATTTCTAAACAAAAGTCTTCAAGAAGAGCTGCAGGAGTCACATGTGATGGTCCCTGGAAACAGATCAGCAGATGAAACAGGTGGATTGAGGTGCAGCTCCTGCTCAGTTGGAATGAAAACCTGCATCCAGAACTGTAGATTCACACACAAACAGCCTTAATCAGCCATTGAAGAAAAAAAACTTTTAGGAACAAAATCAGTGATAATAATAATAATAATGACAATAATAAGAATAACAATAATAAGAATAATAATTAGAAGAAGAAAATGTGTTTATCATGACTAATAAAGTCCCAGAAGTGGGATAATCCTAAAAGTGAGTTTTGCTGTGTGTCACAAAGCGGATGTCAGGAAAGTTGAGCTCCACTGTAGGTTTCATCACTTCCCAAAGGAGGAAACCTTCAAACAAATCTAGATAAGTAATGTGAGGTGTGAGAATTGGGAAATTAAGAGGAGCTGCAGTTCCTCTCAGGCTGTGTGGCTTCTGGCTTTTCCTCACAGACCTCCGACAGGCTGCCCTGATGCTAACATGCTAACATCACCACTCAGCCTGTCTGTGTTTCATCCTGCAGGAAAATAAGTGACCACATGACTGTGGAGGTCTAATAGCTAACAATCAGGCATTAGAAATCTGCAGAGGGACAAAGGAGCTATTAGCTAAGAGGAACTAGTTAGCATTGGCATCTTGGCTAAAATGTACAGAGCTCATAGAGAGGACCTTGACCGGAAGTGATGTGACCTGTTTTACAGGAAACGGAAGTTTGTTGTGCAAAAACCCGCGTTGTTTATAGAAATAAATATCAGAGAATACTAACAAAAAGTGAATTGGGCCACCAGTTTCCTAGAAGCTACTGCACACACACAGACAGAGCCCTGATCGGCATTCACCTTGGGGGGGGGGTTATCAGTGAAGGTCATGTGACCAAACCAGAACCCGAGTCTCTAGCTTGTCGGAGAAGCCAGTAACAGCAGCATGAACTGTTGCATCCACTTAGTTGTCTGTTGAGTTTAGATTTGGATGAGTTTATGTTGAATTTAAGTTTGAATTTGAAATGGCATTGGAGTCCAGGTCAGGGTTAATATTTAGTGTTGATCTGTTTTTGTTGTTGTTGTTGTTGTTGTTGTTTGCACATGGTATAATTGAATGAAGAAACAAATATGATCAGTGATACATCTAAGCAATGGAAATGGTAATATACTACAATTTGAGGAATTTAACAAAAAAATATAGGCTGGATTATTCTGTTAACGACTAAAGAAAGGTGACACAAAGTATTCCAGCAGCACTCATTCAGTCAATTAAAAACAATTTAGATAACCTCCCAACACTTAAGTGACAAACTATTGAGATAGACTATAAGGACCTTCTACACAAAAAGTGCAATAATATATTTTTGAGGCAATATTTCATAAAAACCTAATGTACGCTGGTTTATCAAGGATGACAGTCTTAAGTGCTATGAAAAAACTGATTGTAGAACAAGATTCCTGAAATTTCCACTCAAGATTTCCTCAGAAAAAGATTCAAATTTGAGGTAGACAACTGCCACATTTGTAATGCAAATAAAGAAACAACAGAGCACCTGTTTTATGCTTGTGACTTGATCCAAAACTCATGGAGATCCTTGCATGTTTGGCTAAGAACCAAATCCTTGAATATAGATTTCTTCTCTTTTAAAGATATCCAGGTTGGGCTAACATTGAAGGACAAGAAGATTGACTTTCTACTGAACAATCTCATAATCATGATGAAATACTATATACATAAATGCTGATATGTCAAATCCCCCCCATTGTGGAATGCACTTAAAAATGAACTCTCTTTATATCATGCATGCATAAAGCTCCAAAATCTTGTGTGAGTGTAAGATATTCCCTTGCACAATTTGTTAAGCTCAATTATTTTAAGTAATTTATTTATTTTTTATCCTCCTGCAGTCTTCTTTTGTAGATTCCATTTATACAGTCATGCCCCCCCCTTCCTCTATAATTATTGATATATTTCTGTTAATTGTTTATTTCCCACAACTGACTGATGGAGGTGTGATTCTAATTTGAAGTTAACTTAATGTGGTTGATAATGTTGTGTATGTTAATGTATTTTTTTGTTTGTTTTTTAATCGTAAAATAAAAATAAAAAAATGAAAAAATTAACTGTTGCATCGTGATGACGTAAGCACCCCTGGGAGCGGAACGAAAGCGCAGTGTGAGCGCAAATAAAGTGAATTCAGTGAATATGAAAGGTTCTGCATTTCTGTTTTAAATCAGTGTTAAGGGAAGATTCAGAATAAACTCCTGAGTTTCACCTGTGGAGATATTTGCCAATGTCAGGATCGACCTAACCTGAACGCATGATAGGAGCCATGCTGCAGAGAGACAGGAAGTGACACGTGGGAACCAACAATCATCTCATGATGATACATGGATTAATAAATAACACAGATCCCGAGAGAGCAAAAGTGTGTGTGTGTGTGTGTGTGTGTGTGTGTGATATACTGTATCATCACTACACCTGTGGGATGGAAAATTTAACACGCTGGTTGAACCTAACACCCCATCACCAAACACACACACACTCACACACACACACACACCTTGTCTAGCTGATGGGTGAAGATGTCTCCTTTCTTGAGGCTTTCTCTGGCCAGCCTAATGATGTTCAGTACACCGCTGAGATGATTAGATACAGATGAACATGTTTGTGTGTGTGTGTGTGTGTGTGTGTGTGTGTGTGAGCTCGTCCGTCGTACCCAAAGCTTCAAAACTACAATATTCTTTTGGCCGCCTCTCTCCTGTGAAAGTGCTGGAAAATCCTTCAAGAATAAAATGGACATAAAATAGTCACATGTTGAGGCTCAGTGTGAAATAATGCTGAGGTTAAATGAGTTCATGTTCATGTGCAAAGTGAAAAGACAAGAAATGTGAAACCTTTATCTCCTGTTCTGGTGTAAATCTTGGGAATCGGTTGATCTCGCTCCGACTCTGTGCCAAACCTCAGAAAGGTGAGGAAAATATTCAGAGATATATTAAACACAGTTACTAAAACAGACACAGGTCTGGAGTTATGGTTGTATGTTTGTGACCAGAAGGTTATGAGTTCAAATCCCAGAACTGACACTGTAGCGAAAACTTCTTTTGTCGCACCTCCCGCTCGCCACACTAGCACCACACGAGCCAACGCCCCCCGCGTCGCTATGGCAACGACGCGCTAACGCCCACTTCGACTTCCGGAAGCAGGGCGGCACGTCCGGAGCGTAGGATATAAACACGGAA
>JAQQZU010024230.1:0-11940 GCA_030068025.1 Parauchenoglanis punctatus | reverse complement strand
CACGCATGCACGGGGAGAACATGCAAACTCCACACAGAAAGGCACCCTGGTTGATCCGGGGATCGAACCCAGGACCTTCTTGCTGTGAGGCGACAGTGCTAACCACCACACCACCATGCCACAACACAAGCATCATATGAAAATAAAAACCATTTACATTTTGTCCTGTGGGCTCCCAGTCCCCATACACTTACCATACCAGTCTTAATGTAAAGCTTTCTGGCAAGCTTTAAAAAAAAAACATAAATAGTCCACTATTTACCTACTATTCATGTCTGTATTTGTCATTATTTATAATACATGATCATATTAGTTTACATCCCTATGATGAGACTATGAGCTTTTTCATGATCATACTTTAATCAGTTGCCCAGTGAGGCACAGATCCAGTGTGCTAGGCACTTAATATCCTAAATATCTTCGAACGCCTTTAGATTAACTAATACCTTACAGACTAATTTCTCAAAGAGGAAAAGATGCTACCAAGACACATCTACATTAACCTGTATTTTGATTAAGGAAATATTCAGAGACTTCTTGCCCTGATTGCTTTTGACCATAAATTATAGTAGAGTCTGCAGACTCAGTGACAGTGCTGTACAGATCAGTGTTTCATTTTTTTTGTAGTGTTACCCTGGTTGCATTTATTCTGTATTAATAGATAATTGGTGTGATGTACTATAGGTTAAATTTATTTCAATTTTACAGTGAGATCATGTGTTCAATAAACATTTGCCTTATGCTGAAAAAAATGCAACAATTGTTGGGACTACATGAATAATAGAAATTTGCTGTAAGCAATAACTGTAAAATAAAACCGTACAACAACAATAGACAAATATAAACAACTGTGAACAATAACTGCTGTCCTGTATGAGTGTGTGTGATGGTCTCTTTAACTCCCAGTTAGGAGGCCCAGAGGAGTAGCGCTCACCCACCTTTGGATAGTAAAAATAAGGTCTTGGGACAGGAATCATTTAGTTGGAAACTTTATGTCAGGATTGAGAATTTCAGATAATAACACATTAAATTAAATGTTCTCTTCCACCTATGACAGAAGAAGGGTTCTCACACCTAAATTAGAAATGAACCTCACGTAATTCAATTCCAATTTAACCCTGTATGACTCTGAGCCTGAGTGGTAGGAGTTTCACATAGACAGTAGAACCTGTTGAAGATGCTCTTTAATGGCTGGCACAATATTCTTCCAGGATGACCTGGAAGTGCTCTGTGGGGTTAAACGTCAGGAGAGCAAGATCACTTTGTGGATGTTCATCTGTCCTGCAAATCTTCTTAAGATGTCTAGATGCATTATGACATTTGAGCTCTATCTTATCCATACTGCACTGGATCTAAGTAACATTTTGTATTGATTATAAAATACTACTAATGACCTATAAAGCTCTAAATGGATCTAAATGGATCACAGTACCTGAGCTAACATTTGGTACTGTATGATCTGCCACGGCTGCTTCAATCAGAATATGCAGGCTCTTTATTAATACCTATATAATGAAGGCTACAAGAGACAGAAGAGCTTTTTCTTACAAAGCCGTTATAGGACATTATAGGACATCCTTTCAATTAGTATTTGGGATTCAGGCACATCTTTAATCTTTAATTCTAGGATTAAAGCTTATTTGTTTAGTCAAACTTTTTGTTAACAGCTTTTCTCTTAGGCAAAGGTACAGATCTGGAGAGCTCATGGGCATAGAGAGTTCTGGTAAACTGGGATGACAGGCTGCAGTTCATTGTGGAGAGGCTGGCTGTTGTATGTCCCAGGATGACCTCATTCCTGTGTCACAATTTCCCTTTTAGTTTTGTTGTCACAGTCTTGCCAAATTCCCCACATGCACCCTGCACACAATGTACATAAACTACTACAGGACAATAGCATACCTAATTATTTCTCTCTCTCTCTCTCTCTCGCTGTCTGTGGGGAGATTGCTGTAGATGTTACCACACGCATACCATGAAAGATGGCTTTGGATGGTCTCACTTGGATAGCCTAAAGATTACCATTACTGAAAACAGTTTATTCCCAAGTCTCATTCACTATTCAGTGGATAACTTCACTTTGATCTAAATCTAAAAGCACTACTCAAAATCAAAAATGACTCTGATGTTCATACTTAGCACTGCTTGACTTTATAGTATACAGCTGAGGATTAATGTGTCATAATCACACTATCCACTGTCATCCAGAAGAGGATGGGTTCCCCTTTGAGCCTGGTCATCTCAGGGAGTTACTATCATCTCTGCATTGCCTAGTAGGGATTCATATCCAGATTCCTTTAAAGCTGCTTTGTGACAATGTCCATTGTTTATAGTGCTATAAAAATAAAACTTAATTGGATGAAATTTAATTTAGGGCATTATGGAATTCATAGGAAATTATGTAAATTATCCAGAGCCCTAAACTGTGAACACTGGGTGTGAGGTGGGAATACACCATGCACACATATTCACTCACACCTGGGGCAATTTATCAAAGCCAATCTACTTATTAGCATGCCTTTGAGTGATGGGAAAACCAGAGAGCCCTGAAGGAAATGACACAGTCACAGGGAGAACATGCACAGCTCCACACTGAGAGTAAAGTTCATTATTGAACCAGGGACCCTGAAGCTGTGAGATGCCACATGCCACTATCGAAGAGTTGTGCTGAGTTAACATATTTAAAGAAACTCTTGTTATAGGGTATACTGCCAATACATTCATGTTAAAGATCTGGTTATTATGTTTGAGAGGGTTTCTTGGCACAGAGAGTCCAGCATGCATACATTTATTACACATGTTGCTATAGAAACAGTGAGAAAGGTAGACTGAGAGGTTAGTATTGGAAAAAGTTTGTTTCTCTGCAGTTTCTTTCATTCTACTGACATTGGCTTTATTGTAATATGGCATTATTGTAAAAAGTTTTGCTTGTTTAAGCATTTCTGACAGCCTTTATTTGAACAAGCAATATTTCAAGGCAGCTGTCTGGAAAGCTCAAAAGAGTTGGTTTGCTTTGTGCTGTTTCCAAAATCATAAGCAAATCTGCATGATGCCAGACTGAGACATAAGAGACTGCTTATATTAGTCTATTTTCAATAATATATCTCATTTACATTTTTTTCTTAACATATATTTTATATTTCCAAGCTGTCAAAATCCTCCAGATATTTGAATATTTCTTTTTGTTACAGCCAGATTATGTTTTTCAGAAATAATTGGCTTTACAAGTTTTAGTCTGTAAACAAATATACACATTATACTATATAAAAATTTTATATATTTTAGTGTTCCAAGATTTCAATTCAGTTAATTTTATGAGAAAAATTCCACATACCTGACAAGGACCTCTGAGAAAAACTGATTGTTTTTGTAACTCCAGAGTGCCTGGTTTACTCCTGAGCTCAGTCAACTGTAAGTTTTGCATGCTTGCATTGGTTTCTTCAAGGTTCTCTGTTTTCCATGCTGATAGAAGGAAAGGCTATTCTAAACTGTCCCTACACATGAATGAATCTGTGGATGTACATGCATAGTGCCCTGCAATGGACTGGCATCCCATCCTGGATGTATTCCTACCTCACGCCCAGTGTTCCCAGGATAAGTTTTAGATCCACCATGAGCTAGTACTCAAAATGAATGAAAGAATGAATGAATGAATGATTCTTATATCTATATTTCTAAATATTATTAGATGGTAAACCTTAAGGAACAGGATTAAAAGCTCCTTTAACATAGTGTACACTGTCCCAAAATGGATGACTATGACTCAATTCCCACCCACCAGACAGCTTTCCCCTATCATACGCCAGCTGGATAAAGCTGGGTGAAAGCTACACTTGCTTTCTCAGAGACATGTGAAGCTAGTCAACCAAATCTTTTTGAACTGCTGCTCATACTGCATCACAAGGCTGTGTAAAACACACCGTCTTCCACCAACATAAGCCTATAAACACCTCAAGATTTGCTAGTGTCACTAGCAAAAGGACAGACAGAAGATAGACAGTAATGGTATCCCTCCGACCCTTACAGCACACACAATTTTGCTCCATTGGCTCTCTGCCACAATAATAGGTGTGGCATTATTGGAATTTAAATGTGAGATCTCATGGCACTATGTAGAACGAGTCTCTGCCACTCTAGCGCCCCCAGTTCACACCCATACTATCCAACTGAAGCAGAAAGATAAATCATAATGTTAAATTGGCAAAAGTGTAATAAAATTCCATTTAAAAATGACATCCTCAAAGCTTTTCAGAGATCATAACACACTGCAATGAGATAATAGTCTTGAGAAAATATGAATCATACATATAGGAGCATTTCAAAACAAGTGATTAATGTTTATATGGTTCTGGTTGCTTCCCCATAGAGCTGCTTGGCACTAACTGATTTAAACACTTTAAATATGGAGCTCACATCCTTTTGTACACTTTGAATCTCACATAAGGAAATTAGCACAACAATGTTATGTGGATTTACGGGATTAAATGTGAGTGGATTATTCCAGAAAAGTGGATGACTCTTGAATTAAGGGAGATGATTCTGGTATTAGAACATAAGAAAATGGCATGTATCTTATTTTGTGACATATGAAGCAGCACAGTTTTCTATTAGGAACAATAAAACTCTTTCCTACAGAAAACCGGGAAATAGTAACTAGGTAAACTGCATGTTTCTGGAGTTTGAAGTGAAATTATAACAAACGGTTATGTTTGGATACATAATGACCAATCTTGGAAGGCAGAGTGTATCAAATGTAATTTGTGACAGTTGTATGATTACACAGATCTTGCGAGTAACGTGTAACACCTGCTCTTCAATGTTTTCTAAATAAAATACAAATTCCACTTCTGTAATTAAGATCAAATATGTTACTTAATTTCTGAATTAATTAATTTAACTAAATAAATTAATCCATTCATCGGCTTAAACATTCACTTCTTCATTTTATCAACAACCTATTTATCATTCTGTACAACCAAGATCCATCCCTCCATAGGTGCTTTTTTAAATGAATAAATTCACAATGTTTTCTTTATTCAAAATTGCTCCTAGTTTCTCACTCACACTTCCCACACTATTCGCTATTTAAGTCATGGAGCATATAAACATATACAATATATAATAATTTAAAGAAATTTCATCATATCAATCTATGTACAAAGTTACTGAGAGTAAAATCTAGGAATTTATTGGAACTGTAGATATTGAAGAAAGAGCAATGGTAAGAAATGTGAATCGACCAGTGAAACTGATAGAAAACAGTCAAACTGAGATGGCAATGCAGCACACAAAAAAGCTACTATACAAAGAGAGAAAAAGCCACATGAGAAAAAACAGAGATCTGAAAAAAAGGAAGCAAAAGTGAATGATAGGAAAAAGATAAGAAAAGGAAAAAAAGAAACAGATTGGAGGAATCTTGCAGGGGAGGAAAGAAAGAGAGAGGGGGAAAGTAGCTTCAGTCTGACTGTAGTATGACTGGGGTTTTAAAGATTTTCTCAACATGAAAAGCCCATCTTCTTCTCCCTGGGGATAGTCACTGTCTTCCCATCTGCAATAGTTCAGTATTCCTACCGCAGGAATAGACATGCAGAACAGGAGACACACGTGCTCTTACATCAATGTAGATGTACTTGCACACATAACAGACCAGAATGGGAAAAAAAAAACATAAACTGAGGAATACATAAAACACAATTGTACAACAGTTAGTTCCATTCCACTAATTTGATTGGTCAAGCGGTATTCCAAAAATGCCTATATTTCTTATAACCAGTGGGACCGTTCACTGTGTGTATCACTCCACTCGTCTGTGTTCACACATAATATTCCACTTCGTATTTTGAAATCATTACTACAGTACAGTTAGTGACATCAGCAGATATGGCAAACTATACTTTTCAGGAATATAAACTATGACTTAAAACATGAAAGCTCATCAGATGAAGATGATAAGATTTACCAAAAGAGCCTTTAACAGGAATTACATATCAATCTGAGCTAGCTAACTAAAGCAAAAGTTTGTGGACCCCTCAGTACAGAACATCCCATTCCATAACCATGGGCATTAATATTAAGTTGTTCCCCTTTGCTGTTATAACAGCCTTCACTTATCTGAGAAGGCTTTCCACTAGATTTTGGAGCATGGGGATTTTGGCTGTGGGGATTTCGCCACAAGAGCATTAGTGAGGTCAGGGTCCAAGAAGGCCTGGTGTGCAGCCATCATTTCAATTCATCCATCCCAAAAGTGTTCAGTGGGGTTGAGGTCAGGGCTCTGTGCAGGCCACTCAAGATCTTCCACATCAGCCTTGGCAACTCATCTGTTCATGGCTCTCACTTTGTGCACAGGGGTATTGTCATGCTGGAGCTGGTTTGGGCCCTTTAGTTCCAGTGAAAGGAAATTTTAAAACTACAGCATACAATACATTCTAGACAATTGTGTGTTCCCAACAATGAGGCAACGGTTTGAGGGTCAGGTGTCCACATAATTTTGGCCATATAGTGTATATAGTAGTAGAGCTTTGAGGGGAAAAAAGCCCTGTTTATGACAACAATTACAGCACCATTGGTAGTGAAGATGATGGATATATGAAAGAGAGCATGAGAATTATACTGATTTCTAGAATGCTTTCTTTTGCTGCAAGTTTCATGTCTGAGCAGTGATGCCTGACTACAGCTAAACGTCCCTCCCTCCCTCTTTCTCTCTCTCTTTTCACATATATGCTATATCTTTCATTCTGACATGTAATATTGGCATGGAAAATAATTCACTGATTTTAATAAAAAAAAAAAAAGAGAAAACATTTTGCATGAAACTTTTTAACTTATCCCAACTAATTGCAAGCAAATTACATTAATCCCAACTACGTACTACTAAAATGATTTACTTGCTATTAGAAAGGCAAATTACGTTGAACCAACATGATGTTTAAAGGTAAAGGAATTCAAATGCAGTGTCAGGATTCAAACCCATTAAATACCATTTAAGAGTTATTTCTAATAGACTTCAGTTTCACTCAAAATTTCTTAGCTTAATTTGTAAGTGCTGTCTAGTCTTTTCAGATGAATCTAGAAGATGCCACAGCCATCCACAGCCAGGAGCTAAGGAACCAGAACCTACTGTGCCCTCTGGGCGGGAGAGATAGCGTACTCTCTCCCCTGTCAATCACAGCAACACTAGCCAATCATGTGTGACAAAGAGTGTAGATTGAACGGTCCTCTGAGGGTGTTATGTTGCCCTATCATGTTGCAAGAGCAGCAGTTTAAAATGATGTGGTTGGCTTTGTGTGTTGCGGCTGAGGCATGTTTTAGCCTCCACCCTTGCCTTTTGGGAATATGATGCTGGTGGCACGAGGCTGTCATGTGATAAGTGAAAGCTGACTTGTGAATGGAAATTGGCATGTGACCAAATGGGGAGAAAATGGGGGGAAAGTGCATCCAGTTTAAAAAAAAAGAAAGTAATTTCCAAATTCACCCCTTATGGAAACTCTATTCCTTACATGGAAAAAAATAACATGGGAAAATAAAGGAGTCATGTGAAAAAACACATAATAAAAATAATAAATCATGTACTACATGTGAAAAGTTCACTGCATGTGAAAAAATATATGAAACAATTGTGAAATTGACAGCAAAAATGGTATTAAAGGTAAAATGGTATTGCTGTCAGTCTGAGTTATAAGTCTGAAAAGTTTACAAAAGTTCTCATAGTCATCTCAGCACAATTAAATGCTTTGCTAATGGCTTAGAGGATTATCTGTGAAATGGATATGTCTTTTGAATGAACATGAACAACTGCATTGTTTATTTGTGTAATTTGTATAGGTGAATGCATGAAGTGTTTTCCTCATGAATTATTCTGCTTGGGGAGCTTTAATGATTTCAAATATTTTTTAGAAGGTTTGTAGATAAAAAAAATAAAATAAAAAAAAACCTCTTTTTAGGTCAAATGCTTTTAAGACAAACATCTTAGATAACATCTTAGTTACAGCTCACAGGATGCCCTGATCATTCTGTAGGAAAAGGAGTGGAAAATGTAAGGAATCACAATTACAGAAATAGGAGTGTTGAGACATGTCACTAGTTGACAAATCAAAAGAATGATCAATCTTGCATTGTATTCTACGGAGAATGTGCCATAACAAGAGGATGCAGAAAACATTTTGTTTAAGTGTACAAACTACAAAATATGCTTCAGTGAAGGACATATTTCTAATGAAGAGTTCTCGAACCCTCAAGTATTTCTATTAATCAGTAACCAGCTCTTTCTAGAAATGATGTCCCTCATAGTGATAGTGAAACATTTACAAGATTATAGTCTTGCCACCCTGGCTATTAGCAGACAACTGAAAATGACTGGGCTAAAAAAGTTTCAAAATCATACATCTTAGCAGAAAGATAGCGCTAAAGCTAAAGCGCACACACACACACGCGCGCGCGCGCCTGTGTTTGGCGCTAGCTTGATAGGGAATACTGGAACTCCTGGTCAGCAAGAGCAGACACATTACTCACGCACAGCTAATAACAGGAGTCTGGATACCATCCAGTCACTGTGGGAATAACAATATGGCACCCTTCAGAGTGGGCTGTGTTCCTTTTGCTTTCAGGATTAATAAGACACGGCCTCCTAGTGCGCTTTCTTAGAAGGAGCCCAGACAGTATAACCTTCTACACAGTATGAAAGTACAAAATGTGTAACACAGCAACTTCAAGCAATGCAATAAGTAAGTGTTCTATTTAAAACTGACATTAAAGTCAAGTAAAGGGGTTTACTGCTACATCAGATAAAGTTTTCCCTGTAGGAAAAATATGCTAAATAAATAAATAAATATGCACGTTCCAAAACAGCCTCATAAAGGGAAATTCTTATAATAGACTATATGGCCAAAAATCTCTGGACACCTGGCCATCACATCCATATGTGCTTGTACATCCCATTCGAGAGTTTGTCCCACCTTTGCTGTTATAATAATCTTCCCTCTTTTTGTGGCTGTAAAGATTCACTCATTCAGCCACAAAAGCATTGATTATTGATGTCAGGTACTGATGTTGGGTGAGGAGGCCTGGTGTGCAGTTGGTGTTCCAGTTCAACTCAAAGGGTGAGGTCAGGGATCTGTGCATGGCCACTTGAGTTCTTCCACTCCAGCCTCGGCAGACCATGGCTTTATGGACAATGTTCTGTGCACAGGAGCATTGTCATGCTGGAACAGGTTTGGGCTCGACCCCTTAGTTCTAGTGGAGTGAAATCTTAAAGCTACAGCATTTAAAAAACATTATAGACAACTGTCTGCGTACAGCTTCGTTTCAACAGTTTGGGGAAGACCCACACATGGGTGTGATGATCAAGTGTCCACATGCACTTGGTTATACTGTATAGTCAAGTGAAGTATTGTCATTTCAACAATAAATAGGATACTTACAATAAATACTAAATAAATACAACAGAGCAAATAATTTTATCCTTTACAAATGAAAACAAACATAGTTATAAATTGTAGATCATCATTAGGCTTATGATTTTGTATAATTAATAACATCATTATTAAAGAAAATGTTCAATAATACTAATTAAATACAAGACTTGACCAAATATTTGGTTATGTCAGCCAGCTTGATTTTTGTACCTGTCACAATCTCCACCTACCCCCTTGTGATTCATGCCTCATGGTTACAGCACCATTGACTCCAAGCAAATTAAAAGTAATTCCCACTGAAAATGCTTCTGAAGTGTCACATCGTATGGAACAGATACATTTCTTTCCAACATATCAATCCATTCTATTACTGTGAGACTTAAATGAATAACAATATAACCCCATCATGCTACTGAGCAGCAGTCTTTTTCTCTTGTATGGAAAAGTTACTCAAACCTTCATTTCTGTTCCGTTTCTCTGGTTCTATATCATCCATGCTTTCAATGTCTGTATTAGTACGGCTTAGGGCTGTGGTTAGACAGTGTTTGCATTACAGTGTAACACTACTGCAGCACAGAAATGAAAGTGAACCCCAATTCAGTGTATAATTATATTCACTTCTGATATGAAGACAGCATTTCTTTCTTTAAAAAGCGAACCCCTGCCGAAGAGATCAAGCAACATAAGAGTAATGCAAAAAATATTTTGCTTCTCAGTGTGTATTGTGCATTGTATTGTATATTCTTTTACAGACATGATTGCATTTTGATCTAGCTCAGAAACTTTTCCATAGTTAACCAACACTAGTGAATTGTTAATGGGCAAGGCTTTAAAGTAAACACTTCCAAAACAGAATGTTATATCTGAAAATATGCTGGTCAAGGACATGCGCCTTTTGTGAGACAGACCTAAGACCTTCATCTGAAGTTATATATCATTTATCAAACCCGTCCTCATTTGCCTCACTGTCATGAAAGCTTCTAAAACTTCTTGCAGTGTTCACATTCATTCATAACTAAAGCAATAAAGCATGGAGGAACTATAGACACCCTAAACAGCCTGCAGCAATGTTTCTTATACGAGTCAACTGGGCTAATAAAGTGATGCAGTCTGTGCTGTTGGTGAAGATTCACCTTTACAGAGATTGCCAAGGACCTCCATGATGAATGTGGGTCTGTCCGTGTGTGTGCATTATATCATGGGTTTTGCCATAGTAACTGAGAATCCACAATGATGTGACACATGTTTTATCACAGACAGCTTGAGCATCTTGCCAAGCCCAGAACAAATGCCTCTTCACAGCATAAAACACCAAGATTGCGAGACAATGTGTGTGTGTCTGGGTGTGCATGGTGTACCAACACCTGGGACACTCCTTTTTTTAAATCAACATTACATATGCATTGTTTTGAGCATAAACTGTGTATACATATGTTTTGCATAGAATGTGAGTTATAGCAACCATGGCTAAAGTGCCAATCCTTATATTCAAACCTATTATCTAATAATACCAGCATAATTGACAGCCTAGTCACTGATTTTGGGGCTTAAAAAAAGGTGCAGACAAGTGACACAGATGAAATGTAAAGTAATCATCTGTTGAAGATTTGGCACCTGCTGCTTTGCACAGGAAAGAATGTGTTTTAAAGAAGTACTGAAAACTCTTTTCTGTGCTGAGTGGCTCGTCATTCAATTTCATTTGCCCAGTGCAATTTTAGTTGATCTCTGTTCTAGGGTTTTCAGTCACAGGTACATTTCAGTGAGAAATTGGAGACAGGTCTGGTATTTTCCAACCATGAGCTGAGGAATGATTCATATATGCGTTCATATCGCTCATGCTTCAGTGCATTACATTTCCAAATACTGCAGCAGCAAAACAACAATAATAATGGGTTTTCATCGTATCACATGTCTTCTAAATTAGTGTAATAGAATGCACACATCCAGCCATAAAAATAAAAGAAACTATTATTCTGTATTTATTTCATAGACAAATCACACAAATGGTGCCAGATAAAGCCTTTTGGTTTTACTCAACTTTGTACACTAGTATCTCTATCTCATTGCCAGTGAAGTTTATCTTTTTAGAGCTTTGAACAAGCAGTGCCATGAGCACACTAGCGGGATTTTTAAAGTGAAGTTGTTTACCATGTATGGGTAGGTTCTTTGTGCAAATGAACAGAGCAATTGACGTTGTGTAGGATTTATCTACAGCCACTTGAGTACAGGTGTGCATGTACAGGTTATAAATGCCAGTGATCTTATGCATACTGATGCTTCTAACACACAAATGTAGAACTTGCTGTACACACATTATCATAAAAGAAACCCATTCTGCACATCTGTATCAAGCATATTTCACCGAAAATATAAGTTTCATTTTAATCAGTTTTTAATCCACACCAGCTTATTTATTTATTTTTATTTTACCCAATTTTCTCCCTAACAGTCAGTGTATGTATGTGTGTGTGTGTGTGTGTGTGTGTGTGTGTGTGTGTGTGTGTGTGTGTGTGTGTGTGTGTGTGTGTGTGTG
>JAQQZU010024229.1:0-11941 GCA_030068025.1 Parauchenoglanis punctatus | reverse complement strand
ATTGTCAGTAAACATATAAATGTCTACTTCTCAGAGTTCCTACATGATGCAGTAAAACCAAAACTATATTTGTGCATTTCTAGTAGGTACCTGTCACAATCAGCAAAAACTTTTCAGGAAGAAAGACTGTTCAAAATAATTGTTGTGCAGTGTTACCAATGCCTCGCTGTGGGGCAATGAGAAGTGAAGACAAGGTGCTTTCTCTGAAAGAAAGCAATATGAGGCTTATGCATGGGGACACACAAAGCATCACGTTTGACCACAGTTAAGCAATTGTGCTCACACCCAAAGCCAACTTCATCTAGGTGTACTATGACCTGTGAATTGCCAAACCTCAATCTTGAGAGCAGATAGGAACCAAGTAGATAGGACTGTGATCTCTTTGGTTGATTAAAAAAAATAGAGTACTACTTAATAATACGCAGCTCATCTTACAGGATGGTTACCTCTCTGGTCACTTACTGTTGGTTTGTGTACATCTGAAGGAAAAAAAGTTAGCCACATTTTTTTAAAATAAAATTAAAACAAATTTCTCACTCTGCCTGCTGGATTTTCTTATGTAATGACAGGATGACTGTGCATTTTTGAATTAAGCAAAGAAACTTCAAACCCTAGGATCAACTGCACTTATGCTTGGCTCACATTAATATGGGTGCTGCCCTCCAGTGGGAAAACTGAGAATTGGTCCTCATTTGTCCCATTTAGTATATGATTAGAATACATGTATAAACTAATTTTAGTCTTAGGTTTCAGAATCAGAATCTTTTATTTGCTGTGTGCAAGGAATTAGCAACATCAGAGTATTTTGGGGTCTTGGTGTCATGATGGGTGAGGACATGTGGCTCAATGCAAAGCAGAGTTACTGTTGCCACCCTGAATTTTTTTCTATAACTGCTTATCTTGAGGTGTTTGTTCCACTTATACCACAGCAATTTGCCAGTAATTATATTTTAATGAATTAATGATCATCGTACATGTATAGGAATATTTATAGTTTCCACACCGAAACTAATGGGACATAACAATAATGTACTGAGTGTCAGAAAGCACTGTCACTGGAGACTCCTTCCATGATGTTAAATAAACATCCCTCCAATATTAATGATTATATGTTTTTCTAAATATCACATTTTAAAATTTTAGAAATAATCTTAGATTGTCAGGAGCAATGTTCCTGTATGCCTCCTGTGTGTCTTGTTACTATAGAAATAATAATGTATTAGAATGAGTTAATTAATTATATTATTTAATTATTATATATATTGTTTAATATCTTTTTAAAGAGTTGCTTGTGGTTGACGTAAGTATCAGCCTCGGCCACGAGGTGGCAGGCAATTACTAGTCCCTGTGAAATTCCAACCCAGATGCATGAAAGGCTTAAAGGTTATTGTCACTTATTACATGTGTGATACAGATTTGCCAGTTATATGATATTTTTCGTTTATTCATTTGTCAGTTTTGGTAGCATTTTCAATTTTGCCAAGCGTCTGTTAAATAATTTCTGTTATGGAAAATGATGTTTGTCTAATGTATTGAAAATCTTCACCTGTAATATTTCCAGTTTTCTGGAGAAGAAAAACCCAGAAAAATTTAATTGCCTTGTTATTGTTCTATGCTTCATCACATTTTATTCATATATTCATATTTGTATAGTCAAACGCATTGTCACAGCTACTACAAAAGCCTGCAGTGTAAAAATAAAACAAGGAATGAAACAAAATTTCGTGTTTATATGTATGTGAATGGAAAGTAAGTAGGATCTCGTTAACTCCTTGTGAATCAGCTCTTCCTGCTGTGCAGTGCTGCGCTCTGATTGGCTGAGTGAAAGGTACGCTCAGCAGATAAAGACGCAGGCTCCTGTGTTCCACTCTGCTCTGGATGAGTGTGTGTGTGTGTGTGTGTATGTGTGTGTGTGCATATGTGTTTTTCATACTACAAAGGGTGTGAGTGAACACAGAGGAAGAGGAGGACTGCCAATTTTTTTGACTGACATTGTAAGTACCCTGTTGCCTGGTCAAGTGCAGCCTCCATTCATATGACACAGCGTGTCTGTGTGTGTGTGTGTGTGTGTGTGTGTGTGTGTGTGTGTGTGTGTGAGATCACACTTGTTGAAGTCAGAGAGCAAGGTTCAATTGCTAGAAAATTGTCTGGAAAAAAGCTAAGTTAAAAAAAAGTCACATGCTTACATGTATCGGTTTACCTTTCATGAGTACTTTGAGCTTTTGAATTGTGTGTGTGTTTGTGTGCGGGTTTTATTTGTGTAAACATCTGTGTATGGCTATAAAAATTACTCAGCTACACTTCCCCTGACGCCTGTATGCATAATTTATTATAACAGTGCTTTCATAATTCTTCACAGACAATGCATTGTACTTCTATAATCTTTAAACCCAAATGCTTTGTAACGTGTTACATATTGTTTACAAAGCTTTCATATACTACTTATAACTATTATAAAAACTTTATAAACACCATGGGCTTTACAGAAAGAGATCGACAAACCATTGATTTAAGTTGAATAGATACCATACAAGATTAGTGCTCATTCATTCATTCGTCTGAGTGTGTGTGTGTATGTGACACACGCGCACACGCACACACACACCTGCCTTAATGTGTATTAATGTGGATTAGAAAGTGTTTACTGGGGAGTAGTGGAGACAGCAGAGCTTGGCAGATTATTCACCAGCGTCATCAAGCCTTCAGAATATTCAGTCCTTCTTAGGGATGTTTCACAATGGTTTAAGCAATGAGTTCCAGAAAAGTGCTGACTTTTGATTGACAGTATAATAATATAAGAAGCTAAAAGAATTAGGGTATGCTGTTATAGGAAAATAATCCATAATTCCCAATGATATCAATTTGTATTGATTAAAGAATGATGTGTAGTCATTTTTAATCTGTTCAATGTTGTGGAACGGCCACGATTCAAGCCTAACTAATATAACAAATCAATCTGCAAAACTTAACTAGCTATCTTTCCAGACTTTATAGTTATTAACATCCTTTTTTTAGATTTGATGGTGAATATCAAATCTAAAAAGCAATATTACACTTTTCATTATGTTAGCATGTAACTAAACAACTGTACAAAACTTAACTACCTATCTAATTAAACAAATGAATTTACAACCAGCTAGCTTACCAAATGCATAGTTAAGATTGTTTCATGTTCATTGAAAACAATTCATTGTGTTCATTGTTTCATGAATTATTTTCTAAATAATTTGTGAAATTTAAATTTTAAATATATAAAATTTTACATCACACTAGCAACTACCTAGCTAACTCAATATACTCATTTACAAAAATTAGCTAGTTAATTTAACAAACTACTTAACAAATCTTAACTAGCTAGGTAAGTGAAGAGCTAATTTACAAACTAGCTACCTTACCAAAACGTACTTCATTAGATTTGATAGGAAATTTTAAAGGTCAAAGAAATATATGTAAGGAATAAATAGTCTGGAATGTTTTCTATTAAGAAGTACGAATACGCAAGTAAGAAAGCAAGCTCGCCTAGAAGGCTATCCATTTTACCACTGAATGAACCACCTCTCTCTCATTTTTTTGTGTCCCTACTAGTTCTGCAAGCTCTGTACTTCTCCCAGAGTATTGCAGCAGTACCATTTCAATTACAGGATGAGCTGAAATACCTAGTAATGTACACAAGCTGTAAGTTACTTGTTCATGAGAAGAACATTATACCATTCAATGAGGCATTATAAAGGAGCATCACGCTGAGTTACCAGTGGAAATGCTCAGATATTATTCGAGGAGGTTATTCCTCCTTATACATCAGTGCTCCAGTATCTCCGGTCTCTGTTATCAGTAAAAGTAAGTTTGCTCCCACACAAATCTTGATGAAAAAGCTGTTCATGGTTTGCAGTTTCTTAGTAGTATGACAAGTTGTTTTATTCTAATTAATTTCAAGAGAAAGCAAATAGAGGCTGGTGAGGAAATGACTGTTTATGGCTATTTGCAGTAGTTGTTATAAAGTAAGTGATAACAGGAATTTGATTGTTTCATGGATATTCCACAACAATGGACCTTGTTTACGCAGCTGGATCTTGAACATATTTATTCGCAAAATTGCTTGGACGAGCACTTGCACAAGAAATTTGGTATTCATGAAAAGCTCCTTATTTCAGAAAAAGTAAATTTGAGTCCTGTAACTCAGGTACAGCCTAATTGTTTGGCTTCAAATCACACAATTTGCATTGGGTTACAGCACTTTTATACTATTATTATATGCTTGTTTAATCAGCTTGTGTATTTCAGTGACACATAATGAAATTTAATGTGATATAATGTGAAACCCAATTGATTCAAATTAATGGCATTATCTATAAAACTTGAAAAAAAAGTGAGCCAACATAAATCATACATAGATTAGGAGTACATACAAGTCGATTCTGTTTCACATGCCGTCTTCTTTTACTGCTGTGCAAATCTGTATTAGAGCCAGCACTAAGTGACAGATCTGGTATGTTTCAGCCTGCAATGGTCTATATACACTGTAGTGTGCTCTGTGTTTTATTATGACACACAAATGCTTGCTTTTCCAACATGGTGTCTGGGAGGGCACATTGGTGTGCAAGAAATATCTGGCTGTGACACTTTGCTGTAAATTAAAAAAACAACAGCAGTTTTTGCTATAAATTAAAAAAACAAAAAAAAACAATGGCAGTTTCCCTGCCTGGCTTGTTTGGTGTCTAAGATCACCTGGGTATGATTTTTGAGAGGATGATTTATTTTTTCTTAATTTTTGTGGCAAACCATTCACTTTTCATGTCTTTAATTCACATTTCTGTAGTTCTGCTTCAGATTTTGGCCTTTTGAGGGGGTTGATATGGTGTTAACGAAGGTATGTTTTTATTGGCGTAGACATAAATAAAAGAAACTTCTACACTCTTCTTTACCTCTGCCTCTGAGAAAGGCATATTTTTGTCATATACTTTGTCATTTATGGAGTATTTTTAGGAGTCACCAAATGCAAATCAGCTCTGCTGTGTACACACCTAATAATGTATGGGTGATTTCCAAAACGTTTCAAAATCCCATGTGAATCATTTGTTCAGACTGGCTTACGCAAACATGTTCGCACAACTTTACTAAAAGATGACACCTGAGTAACTAAAATTTTACTTGATAGTGGCTGCACTTGACCGGATTTCAGGTTAGCTGAGAAAAGGCTGAGTGTTCTTCATTAACTGGTAAACTTCAGCCTACAGGGTACACTGAATCAAAACTATGTAAAATAGGTAAAAATCTTAGTAAAATAAATCATATGAGCTGCTTGAACCAATAAGGTTTGGCTTGTGGGGGTGTTTATGTGTGTGTGTATATATAGCTAGGCATCATTCAGAACTAGCGTGAGATAGATCATCTTGAGAGGTGAGTGGAATTCAGATTATGACATAACTTTCCAATATGGAGTAAAACACTTTAATAATTGTCAGGACATACAAGCAATTTTACATTTCACCTATGGAATTTCTAGTATTTTGTAGGTAAATATATAGGAAATACATTTCTATAAGCAGCACGAATAATAATAATTAAATAATACTTTCTATATTGAAAATATAAGTATATAGTAACCTGTATATAATGAAAATGGCATGACAGCACTTAAAGCTAATATCAATATTTAGTGGTTCCACTAAGAGTATGTCCTTTTTTTTTCTTTAGCTCTTATGTCATTTTGCATTTTACATATACCCGATTTGCAGCACCAAAATTTTAACTTGAGATGTTTTCCTGTCATGTTTTTTTTTTTTATTTGCGCTAGACCATTAAATTCTGCAATGGATCCATGCATGAATGTAAAGCTCCAAGTTTCATCTATACAGTACTACATTATTATGCTAGAAATAAGAATGTCTAAATACTAAAATAAGTACTAAATTAAGTACTAGATTAAGTTAGTAGATTAGTAAGTACTAAATTATGGCACCAGGTTCTGGTGTATGGACCTCGTAGTTTCAACATAAGTGACCATGTATAGCACTTTTAATTAGCACATTACTGTACTGTAAATAAAGTACTACTATAATGTACATGTGAATAGTGAATATTATTAATTTAAGACATTACCATTGGAAACACATCAACATCTAATTCCATTTTATGGAATTAGATGTTTGCAGATACTTTATCCGGTTAGTTTAAAAGATTGTCAAGGATCTTTTTTTTTTTTTTTTGACATATCAACTTTAAAATTGAAGAAAGTGCTGGTTAATTGAGAGGTGAAAATTGTATTTATTAAAACAATAGATATCACAGTCTTTGCTTCATTTGATTGTTGAATTTTGTAAAAAAAAAAAAAAGTTTTACAAACATTTATTTGTCAATGGGGCTTAAAAATTAAAAAAAAAAACTAAATTAAATTTTTTGTTAAACCATGAAGATGCTCTCAAGAGAATGGCTTCTCCAGACCAATTTGTTGGGAAATAATTTGTTTATTGTTAATCAATAAAATGAAAAATTTAAATTTAAAAGAAAAAAGAAAAATTACCAAAAAAAAAAAAGACATTGTTCAGTAAAATCAACAATAATCTTGACAAATTAATATGGTTCTAATTAGGGATTAGAATGAACACGTAAAATTTTATTTGCAGGTCAATTAGGAAAAAGTAGTAGCCATGATGAAACAATTTGCTTGCTAAATGTAAGGCTATTTAAAAAAAAAAACTTATTAGTCCTACTAATTTGAAATAGATTAGATTAGATTAGATCAAATAGACCTTTGTGCTAAATTTAGAAGAATTGATAAAAAATTAAATTGCCAATGTGTTTTCATAGACTGCCTTTACGCGACGCTTTTTTTTTTTTTTTTTTTGTAAACTCAGAATTTGTTTGTCTGTTAAAAATGTTCAGAAATTGTACCGCTTCCTCAGAAAGAGGACATTTTAGATCAACAATGAAACAAGGTATGCTATTCCCACATTTATTTAGCACAGGATGTTACATGGTGATGACTCTCCTGAGAGTCCTGGGATTGTAGGAAAAGCTACAAATGTCTATAATTACATTTATCAGACATTCTGAATGAAGGTCTATATTTACAAAATCTCCCACTCGATCTCTCCAGGTGTGAAGATGGACATCGCAGAGTATCGCAAGCGAGGGAAGGAGATGGTGGACTATATAGCCGACTACCTGGAGAACATTGAGAAAAGGAAGGTTTACCCTGACGTTGAGCCTGGCTACCTACGATCACTCATTCCTGAGGTGGCTCCTGATGAGCCAGAGCTGTATGAAGACGTGGTTAAGGACATCGAGAGGGTCATCATGCCAGGGGTGAGTCTGGTGTTTTTTAGCAAAATAAATCATTGGTCACCATTAGTTTGTGTTTACATGTTGGCATTTTGGTGTAATGCCCGAACGATATACTACATATATAATGATTTATATTTCCACAAGTTTGGAGAAATGCTTTTTTTTTTTAAATCACAGACCACTGACTAAGTCCCATGTACTATCATTCTCTTCTCTATTACAGGATGTTAGCAACAATGCATAATGATAACATGCAGGTCGCTTTAATAACCGAATGGGAAGTCCAGAAAACCAACTTAAGCAGCTGCGTAACCCAACATTTAATGCATATATTTCCACAGCGTAAATATTTCAGCTATTATGAACAATATAGGTGGCTAAAGAGAAATATTCTTTTGTAAACCATTTAGCTTGCTTTGTTTCGGATTCACTTGGAACATTTAAATTTTTCCTTTCATGGACATTTTGAATAAAATTCTTTATTGTTGAAAAAAGTGTAAAAAGTCAAGTCAATTTTTTTTGTTGTCATACACACTAAATATGCAAGATAAAAGAGACTGCACACAGTGCAAAATGCACAAGGGAAAGGATGATCAAAACTACTGTTTCGTTGCAATATTAAATCACTGGAAGACAATAAACACATTATGGGGGATTTTACATACTACTTCACTCAGTTGTTTCCTTTCCTTTTAGTTCTAATTTCAGGTACCTTTGTTTGTGCATGTTAAACCTTATTAATGACTCATATTGGGGAAATTCCTGTATGGACCCAAGCTGCCTTTCTCTCACACGCA
This sequence comes from Parauchenoglanis punctatus, assembly GCA_030068025.1. Lineage (NCBI taxonomy): Eukaryota > Metazoa > Chordata > Actinopteri > Siluriformes > Auchenoglanididae > Parauchenoglanis > Parauchenoglanis punctatus. The sequence goes on along the minus strand of JAQQZU010024229.1, from coordinate 3,860 downwards.
TGGAAAAAATAGTGATGTCATTCATTAGAAGCATTTACTATGAGCATTTCATGTTGACACGAATAGTGAAACTGTGGCATCTAAAAAAAACTAGAGACGCTTGCAATGAGAATACAATAATATGATTCCTATTAGCCTATGTATTATCATTTCTTTCTTTTTTCCTTTCTTTCTTTCTGGATGGGTGGATGTATGGATGTATGGATGGATTGATGGAAGGATGGATGTATGGAAGGATGTATGAACGGATGGATTGATTTTTCTTGGCCTCCCTTCCTCAACCGCCCACATAGAAATCCTTACATTCAATGCATCTTCCTTCCTTCCTTCCTTTCTTTCTCAAACAAAACGGACAGTGACTTTTCTTGGTTATGTCTTTGCCATCCATCTTGAAATCCATCCATCCACCAATCTCTCCTTCAATAAATCCATCAGTCCATCTTTCTGCCCATCCATCCACTATTCCATCCACCCATGTGTTCAGCCATCCATCCACCCATCCCTCTATCAATCTATCCATCTGCCCATCTTTCTTTCTCACACAAACAATTGGGTACAAATGCCCATCTATCAGTAATTTTGTATTATTGTTATCCTATTTTTTGCAGTGTTTTTTTTCCACTTTTTTCCTTCTGTTGCATTTTCTTTTTTCTTCTTTCTTTTCAGAGAACACGCTTTTTCTCTTCTTCTTTTTTTCTCCCTGTATAAATGCTGCAAGCGGTGGCCATCCACGTTGGATCTGCCAAAAATATCACCAACGAGTCTACAACTAAAGTACATTAAATATTTATCATGGAAAATGTTCAGCTTGTTCAGTATGTGGAGTGCCGGATGTTCCTCCATTATTAGTAATAGTAATACTTGTGTACATTAGTTAGCTTACTGACAGAAGATTGCAGCATTAGAGGTGTGCCTCCAGTGTCTACAGAGGGTTAGTGAGAGCGAGAGTAGTGTGGTGTCTGAAGGGAAAAGTCTGGATGCCTCAGGCAGAGTTAGTAATCCCCAGCTCCGGCATTAGCACCCTCACAGCGGGGCGAATGGGTGACGACACGGCAGCATAATCGCAGAGCCAAAGCTAACAACTAAGGCTCACTCACAGGATCTCAACACCTCTCCACGTCATGTGTCTAACAGGTTTGCTTTCCTCAGTGAAGTGCCGCTGAGAAACCTGAATGAGATCTAGTTATAGGAGACTCTACCATAAGGCACATGAAATTAGCCAGGCCTTTAAGGGCGCCAGCAACTATAGTTAGGTTATAGTATAGTTATAGTATAGTTATAGTACAGTTAACTGGGAGCCAGGGTGCCAGGCATAGCAGGCAATCTTAGGGTCCTAAGCAAGCACAGGTTTTCAACTTTGTAGAGGTGTTTAAATTAGCAAAAGCAATGTCTGACGCAGTAGTATGCTCTGGTGCCATTCCAATGCGGTGTGGTGATGTAGCTTACAGCAGGTTATGGTGGTCCAAGTGGTGCTCCAAAAACAGTGTGGGCTTTAATCTTTAAATTGCAGTTGTTTTCAGGGCAAGACTGGCCTGTTAGGGCGGGACGGTATCCATTCCACTTGGGAAGGTGCTGGTCTCATTTCTTGTAGCATAGCTCATGTCTCATGACAGGCCTAGTTAATCTGTGACATCCAGAGCCAAGACCAGGGAGCAGACAAGCAGGCTAAACTGACCGGCTGCTAGCTGCACAGAGTCGTCACTCAGGTTCCACCATATTGAGACTGTGTCTATTCCCCAAGTTAAACAAAAATGTAGAAATACCCAAAAAGTTCGTTCCAATAACCTAATTAATATAATTTTGATTTTGATCATAATGAATGTACAGCCAGCACCTATGATCTAAAGCTAGGACTGTTAAATCTTTTGCTTCTAAAGCACTTATTGTTAATGAAATTATTATTGATCAGCAGTATAATGGTCTGTGTTTAACAGAAACATGGATCAAACCAAATGAGTATGTAGCATTAAACAAAGTTAGTCCTCCCAGCTATAGTTATATACATCATCCTCGTCTAACTGGCAGAGGAGGAGGTGTTCCAGTTGTTTATGATGATAAACTAGGCATCACAAAAACCTGGACAAAAATTTAATGCCTTTGAGGTTCTCTGTACTAACATAACATATGTAGCCACTAAAAATAAGTCTGTCCAGTCGTTTCTGCTAATTATTATTTACAGACCCCCAGGGCCATATTCTGAATTCCTTTGTGAATTTGCAGATTTCATCTCAAACCTGGTTGTCTTTTTAGACAAAGCATTAATTGTTGGAGACTTTAATATTCATTACAATGACCCAGAAGATCCTCTGAGGACAGCGTTCGTGTCCATTCTAGATTCAGTAGGAATTGATCAGAACATAACTAAGACCCACTCGTGATGGTGGTCACACCCTATAATACAAATTTCCTGATTAAGTATAGAAAATATTGGTGCAGTTCCACAGTCTTAAACGATCTCAGATCAAATAATTGCAGAGAAAATATTAGTACCCTGACACACGCACCTTAAAACAGACCACTCACAGATTAGAACGTAAGTGGCATCAAACTATATTTATAGTATTCAAATTAGCATGGAAGGAGAGCCTCCTGGGCTATAGGAACGCCCTTAGTGCTGCTCAATCAATCAAGTTTATTTCTCCACTCTAAGAGAAGATAACAAAAATAATCCTAGCTTCTTATTTAATACTGTAGCAAAATTAACTAGGAATAAGACACAGAAACCTCCACACCATCAACATGCAGTAGCAATGACTTCATGATTTTTTTCAATGACAAGATTGACAGCATCAGGCAAAAAATACAAACTATGAATTTAAATCCAGACAATCTGATAAGCAACACTGTAGACAACAAGATAATTACATTGTATATTAAATCAGCCATTGTAATGTTTAAAACCCCTTTGAGAGACTGAACTAATCTCACTAATTTCCTCATCAAAATCATCCACCTGTGTATTAGATCCTTTACCTACATGTTTCTTTGAACAGATGTTTCTTCTAACCCTAACCCTAGTACCAGAAGTAATTGAACCTATTCTAAAAATATTCAACTCTTCCCTTACCATTGGCTATGTACCTAAATCCTTGATATTAGCAGTTATCAAACCCCTCATTAAAATCCTGATCTAGTCCCCTGTCACTTGTCAAACCTCCCTTTTATTTCCAAAATTCTAGAAAAGTCTGTAGCACAGCAGTTATGCTCATACCTACACATAGGAATAGCATTCATGAAATGTATCAGTCAGAATTTAGACCTCACCATGGAGACAGCACTAGTTAAAGTGGTAAATGTCCTACTACTGGCCTCTGATCAGGGTTGTGTCTCCTTTCTTTTGTTACTTAGTGCAGCTTTTGAAACCATTGATCATACTATTCTCCTTGATGGATTAGAAAAGGTTGTGGGAGTTAAGGGACCTCTCCTGGTTCAGGTCTTATTTGACTGATTGTTATCAGTTTGTTGATATAAAAGGTGACTCCTCTACACATAGTAAGGTGAAGTTTGGTATTCCACAAGGTTCTGTTTTAGGCCCGCTGCTTTTTTCTTTATACATGTTGCCTCTGGGTAATATCATTCATAAATATTACCATGTTTAGCTTTCACTGTAATGCTGATGACGCACAGTTGTATGTTTCAGCAAAGCCAGATGAGAGACACCAGCTTAATAAAATTGAGGACTGTGTAAAGGACACTAGATAATGGATGCTTGCTAACTTCCTTCTACATAATTCTGATAGGACAGAAGTACTAGTACTAGGACCACATGTAGCTAGAAGTAAGTGGCCTTTCTGTTTCACCATGTGCCAAAGTAAAAGACCTTGGTGTAATTATTGACTCCAATCTGTCATTTGAAGCTC
>JAQQZU010024228.1:0-11941 GCA_030068025.1 Parauchenoglanis punctatus | reverse complement strand
CACCCTGGGTGACCCGGGGATCGAACCCAGGACCTTCTTGCTGTGAGGCGACAGTGCTAACCACCGCACCACCATAATGCAATCAATACTAACTAAAAAAAATCATTTTCTTTCATCGGTCTCTTTACATGGAACCATTTCCAGTAAAAAAAAAAAAAAACATTTTCAAATTCAATTCCAATCTTTTATATTTGTTACAGGATTAAACCGAAATTAATCTTTTTTCTCTGATTATCCAATTCACCATTTTTTCTGCTGGTATAAACTGCATGCTTTTCCTGAGTTTCAGATCTATGCCCTCTAAACATAATTTTGCATGCTAGTGGCAATAAATAAACAAACTAATTAGGATGAAGCCTGTATGTAAATTGTTGTTTTTTCCTTTCACTTCCTGATAGTGATAATCAGTCACTTGGCATCAATAGTACATCTGCTGATGTCTCTGAATACATGAAAGATAAATACCTTGGATACAAAATCCAGCTTTGGGCATCATTTGGCAACAGATCATCGTCGACAGTCAACATTCATTTTACACCGTTCACAACTAGTGAGTTGCACTTTAATTTTATTCTTCTAAATACGATGCTCGGTATTTCTGACAGGAAATCTCTCATTTGTTTGCATTAATGTGTTGTGTTTGTCTCCTGTGTTTCTTCTAGCCACTATTGGGCCTCCCCAGTTATTTCTATCTGGCTGCGGTGGCTGCCTGAATATCAGCATTGATCTACCAAATCGCCAAGGTGCCAATGACTTTTACAATGCTGTAAGTTTCAACATGCACTGGAGGAAAGCCAAAGATGAAAAGGTAAACCTCAGCAGACTGCTCAAACTGTTTCACTGGGGGGAAAAACAAGTACACCCTATAATTCATTAATATGTGGAACCACCTTTTGTAACAATAACCAGAAGGAAGCATCTTCTGTAGGAATTTATCAGCCTCTCGTTGTTTTGGAGGAATTTTGGTCCACTCTTCTTTACAACATTGCTTCACTTCTTTGATGGTTGATGGTGTTCGTTTATGCAGTGGGGTTCTCCGTGGGGTTGAGGTCTGGAAATGCAGACCGTGGCCATTCCAACACCTTGATTTTTTTTTTCCTTCTTCAACCATTAAGAAGTTGATTTGTTGGTGCACTTGGAATTATTGACCTGTTGCATGACTCGCTTTTGGCCCACCTTATGCTGCTGGACAGATGGCCTCACATTTGTCTCAAGAACATTCTGATATAAAGTGGAGTTTATGACTGTCTCAATGACTACAGTTTCCCACGTCCTGTGGCTGCAAAACAAGCCCAAATCATCACCCCTCCACCACAATGCTTGACAGTTGGTTTGAGGTGTTTGTGGTGATATGCTGGTTTTGGCTTTTGTGGTACTGTGAAGAATGACTGAACATCTCCACCTTGGTCTCATCAGTCCAAAGGATATTGACCAGATTTTTGACCGCGTTTGTTCATATACACTTTTGCCGTATTCTTTTTTGGAGAGAAGGGGCTTGTTCCTAGCCAACCTTCCAGAAAAGCCATACTTGTTAGTTCTTTTTCTGATTGTGCTTGTCATGTTGTCGGGGATTAGCTGGACACATGTGCAGGTGGGCAGACGGCTTTGTAAAACTCATTGCGTTTATTTATAAAAACGCACGAGGCAGGCAGAGGTACAAAAACAGCAGGCAGAAGAGTAATCCAAAAACACAAACTAGGTCAGCTGATCGGCAAACAGAATGTCATATAATATCCAGAAAACACGAATCGGAAACAGAAAACAGAGTCCGCAAACACGGGAATAACGCTCGGCAATAGCAGATGTGGCTAGACTAATGCTTTGCGAACACGACGCGCAACTGGGAGTCCTTTTAAACACGGGCATGATTGTCTCTGGATTGGATGCATCTGCATCCAATTACAAGTCACATGATCTGGCAGGGAGTGTGCGCTCGTGGTAACTGTAGTCCTCCGTCGCTCGTGCCACAATGCGGAAGTGCGTGTTTCCGCGCTACGCGTGACGGAGACATCAGAAGCACTAAGTGAGCGGCCGAGTCCATCGGGCGTGCTCGCCTGTGCCATGAGGAGCAGGTCCTGACAGTGTTGTCATGCACATAATCATTTGATGTGTGTATACAAGCCTGTATGACACACGATGTAATTCTTGGGCTTTTCTTTATATTTCTGAGCTCTGACTGAATTTGCGTGGACACCCACTTCTGGGAAGACTGGTAACTGTCTTGAAGGTTCTCCATTTGTAAACAGTTCTTCTCATTGGTGAATTTCAAATTGTTTGGAGATGGCCTTATAACCCTTCTCAGATTGATGAGCAGCAATACCTGCTTCTTTGAGGTGATGGCTGATAACCTTTCTTCTTGGCAAGATGTTGACACACACCTCAGTGCTCAAGAGCACCAAAAGTTCTGCTTTTACACTCATTGATGATGAACTAATTTTGTGCATTCCTGAAGTAACACGTGGCAGCTAATTACCGTTTTAATGATTGTGGAGGTAGGAAGGGTGTACTTATTTTTTTCCCCACCTTGTTTCTGAATGTCGGTTTACTTGCATTTAAGTCTGTTGTGCTTTTTTGCTCTCACTTGATGTCATTTGTTTGCTTTAGAAGTTGCCTAGGACCATGGAATTGTTATTTAGGCTCTGATATATAAAAAAAAACAGGCAATTGAAGGAGGGTGTACTTTCTTTCTCTTCATTATTGTACCCAAACCTACCAGACACTAATTGATGGAAAAAGTCCTACTTGAACAGATCCTTACTTGTTAAGTAATAATTTGCAAGATATTCAATAGGTAGTAATGTGTAGATGATGTAATTATTGTGTCTTTATTTAATGTTCATTCACACTTTCATTCATTTATTTTAGGATGGTTGCGACAGTCCGCTTACCGAATACCAGACTAAACGTTCTGTGCCATATTCATATGTTCTGAAACATCTTGAGCCGGGTGAGCGCTACTGTGTGCATGTTCAGCCGGTAAGCAGCTTCATATCGAGCTCAAAGAGTTCCTGCTCCTGTGAATTCACCAGTCAAATAGAGCCCAGAGGGGGTAAGGAGACTGAACATTCTGCTTGACTCTGTTACTGTTCTTGTTCTTGGACATCTGTTTCTATGTTCTGTATTCTACACTTCTCTCATACTCATCCTGTATGCTTACAGCTCACAATTTTATTCATTAAAAACTGGACCCTTTTATAAGCTCTGACTCCGATTATGATGCTGTCTCTGGTAACCGCCACACAAAAAATTGAAACTCCGCCATGTCTACGTATCGCTCGCATTACTTATGAATTGCACTAAAATCTGAGAGATGGACTTATTTTTTATGTATTTAATCCTCACTACGTGCCCATAACTAAACTTTGAACTGTAATGTCATCTACAAGTTAATGTATAATTCAGACCTGTGGTTCCAAACACACAACTACATGCAGTAAACGGTCTTCTTTCCTTATTTCTATATTTCCCTGCTGCATTTCACCTCCTCAAGAATGGCATACTTCAGGAAATTAAAAAAATTAAAAATACTGTTCTTCACTCGGGAAATATACACCGTAATTCTTCATCTGAACACGTCTCTGAAAGTCTGTATTCTCTGCAGTGTATCTCAGGGCTTGTTATTGTTTAATCTTCATACACAGGTTGAAAGAGCATCCAAAAATAACCCCGACACATTTTAACATCTTAAAAAGTAAAAATGCTTTACTGGATAATTACATTAATATATCAAAAAAAGAAAGTTGCTTTTAAAATATATACTAAATAACTCATAAAAGTGATTGCATTTTGAAGTGATGTTCCTGAAATCTATAAAACAATCGCTTTAAATATGCAACTACTTGTACTTGAATTTAGCTAGCACCCTAGCCTCTAGCCTGATGTGAGGGGGCTGTACTGAAGGAAGGTAACAGCCGTAAAGACTGCTCTTCAGTGCCCTTTCACGCATTTGTTTTTTCAAAGTTTCAGTTAAAAATAATCCCATCCACAGTCGCATTCTCCACTCGATGTCCCCTGTGTAGGTTTCAGGGGCTTTTTTGTTTTGTTTTGCTTTAGCAGGAAATACATTAGTGAAGTTCTCAGAAGCAACTCTATTGTGTGTGAAATGCGATATGCACAAACCACAACGAGGTATATATGAAGATAAAAAGCATGCTTCCTGTGTATGCAAACGTAGCCTAAAGGGACAAAAATGACAAATGTGTTCATATGAAGAACTGATTCAGTCAGATTGTTTATGGACATCTCCACCATTATCATATATTGGAAAAATTCATTGTCTTCACCCAATGGACCCAGTTTTTCTGATCAGGGTGCAGAAACAAAATAAAGCAGGTCATTTCATGTTTTTTTGTGATTGTATTCCATTCCTGCTAATATATCCCCCTAAATCCTACATAGTGGACATATAGTAATAGTAACATGCCAGTGTTACCTAGCAAATTATGCTCGCACTGCCAGAAAAGTAGAGCCTTATTTCTTCATCCATAAAACAATTTCTTTCTGGCATCGTTTTATTTCCTCCTTCTTTTTTTCTGTACAAATTTACCATTTGCCTGCAAGCAGATTAGTTACTGCTTTAGAACATAAAACCTACTTTTGCCTGAAATACACTGTGCTACCTTTAGTTGTGTCTCACAATGTATTCTTCTCTTCTTCCTGTCGCTCTGCAGTAGCGTTCCTGGCTTGGTGGGTCGCCGGCTCTCTGCTGGTAGGATTGTGTTTCCTGAGTTTCTCATTCGGCCTCGTCTACACTGGCTTTCTGTGCAAGCCGAACGTCAGACTTCCCAAAGCACTGGTAAGATCTACGAGACCACAGAACCGTTACAGACAAATTGCCCAGTCTGTGTCTGTAAATATGTCCAGGGAGTCACCAGTTTATTGGGTAGACTGATCTATTCACTGATGAACTTGTACCGTTCCATTTGTGGCGTTAAACGGGTAGGCAGACTTTATTAAAAGGGTCTCAGAAAACACTTCAAATGAAGCAGTTTACCAGCTACATAAGAATTTGAATTCACGTCTGTCAAAACACAACCCCGAATGTCGATTGTGATTGGTCAGAAGGCGTTGATTAATTTTCTATCACGGCAGCTCTAACAGCACTTCCGGCTGTGAGGCAGGTTTATATTAACGACTCGTACGCTGATGCGCCATATAAGCTACGCCTGAATACATAATATTTAAGTGTCTAATTATTAATATAGTGAAGTTTATGGAAGGAGTCTCCAGCATCATCCTGTAAAGTCAGTAACAAGGTTTCTTTATTTTTTAATAAGGTTTCTTTTAATTAAAAATGGCAATCATTGGCAAATCACTGTGGTACAATATGCAGTTTCCACTGTTTCCTTGGATTGCGAGCAGAATTCGTTCCAGAAACGTGCTTTTAATCCAAAATTTCCCCATAAGAAATAATGGAAACTCAGATAATTCGTTTCACAACCGTTTCGCAAATATTTATATAAAAATGATGAATACAAAATATAAAGTAAAAATTCATAAAACAAAATAACCTGCACTTTACCTTTGAAAAGACTCGTGGCCGGTATGAGGGAGAGGAGAGAGGAGGAGGATCTCAGGAGGAAATGCGACATTGTCATTAAACAGATGCATCGCTCGCACTGCTGCAGCCTAATTCGGGTGGTGCTTTTCTACAACGTTTTGTACACACTAACAGTATATGCTAGCACGGATGTTGACTATACGAGTGAGCCACAATCCCGCAGTGAGTGAGTGAGATGTGATCACGTGAGGCTCGGCAGACAAATGCATACTACTCGTATTGCAAGACCTCGAAATTGATTAAAATTTCTTGCTCGTCTTGCAAAACACTCGCAGACCAAGTTACTCGCAATCTAAGGTTCCACTGTATAAAGAAAAAGCACTTCAGAACTTCCTGGAAACCGATCCACTTTGGGATTCTCACACTGCCCCAGCAGTTTCAGCACGTTTTGAAGTGTTTTATTCTTCATCTGATCTCATAATTGTAGGTTTTTTCCTTTTTTTTTTTTTGAATCTCTGCATTACTTCTTTCATAACAACAGGGAATAGGTTCTTGAACCGGTTCTGTTCAGGATTCTTTGAACCATTGTGCCTGCCAGCGAACCAGCCCACATTTCAACTAGTTTTAAGCAGAATTGTTGTAATCAAGGATGCTTCATAGGTCAAATGATGCACAACGCACAACAGAGGTAGCAAGATTCCTCTCCAAAGTAATGACACACCCACTGATGTCATCACGGTTTGCACTGGGAAAACCAGCTACCGTTTGATTTCAACTTTTCAGGTTCCAAACCAAATTATTTTTGGTAGAAATGCTCCAAACAATACAAAATTTGGTGCGAGCACCAGTTGGTGAAAAAAGGGGTCTCTCATGGCATGGCAAAGTAATATCAAACAGCTTTCCAGAGTTTGCTCATACATGACTAACTGACTTCTCAGAGTGAAAGCGCAGGAGAGAAAGTGATCTCATGATGATATATATACATATATATATAGATGGATCAGATGGTCCACAATTCTTAGTATCATTCTAGCTTATCCACAGACACCTTCCTCCCGGGACAGACCTGTACTACACCATCTGCTCTGAAATGTTCTCTTTGTGGTCTGTAGCTGCAGAGTGGAGTGCATTTACACCATACTGAGCATTTTACACAGACTCTCCCATGCCACATATTTTCATTTCCAGCTGTCCCCACCCTCCATGTTTTATTGACACCACTGTACAGATGGTCGTTCAATTTCTTGAATAAAACAAAGCACTTTTCTAGTCCGTGACCTAAAGGGAACTGTCAATAAACAACGTGGGTGCATGTTTCACATGTGCATCTGGGTTACGTATAGGAAATAAAGAATCAGTACTGAAACATGCGAAGAGGGAAACTAATATCCATTATTAATAATCAGTTACACTTGTTTTTCCCCCCTTGTGCTGTCATCCACTTGGTTAGCATGCCGAATATTGCAGTAACGTTTACAGTAATTGAGGTGATAAATATGCCTTAAAAATAATCATCTGAAAGTTTTCTAAAGTTTTAGGATTAGTTTTACATGAGGAGATGGTTTAATTCTTACTGGAGTGTCTCTGGGATTTTATGCCTTATTTTACCGTCTGTAAAATGAACAGTAGAAATAACCCAAGGTAATATATACACTATAAGGTCAAACGTATGTGCGCACAACATATCACGCTCTTATGTCCTTGTTGAACATCCCACGAGGTCAGGGCTTTGTGCAGGACACTCGAATTCTTCCGTTTGAAATGAACATTTCAGATTCTTTAAAAAAAATTAAAAAAAAAAAATTACAATCTCGTTTACAAAATAAAATACTAAATACTAATCAAATAAAAAAATCGAATAAAATTCTAAAATACTAATCACGCTTAGTCTTTCTATTAAGCTTAAGCTTATCTATTGTTACTTTTAATATTGGATTAGACAAGCCTCCCGTGATTTGTTTGTACTAAGAATATAATATAAAGTTAAGAACAAAGATTCACAACACAAAATAATTCATTAGTTTTTGGAGGAAGAAACGTTAGCTGTTTATCAGATATTTTTTTTTTTTGTCAGTCTTGTGACTGATCATCATGTGAAAGTTTTCTTGATGATAGGAGCAGTAGGAAGAAGTAGTTTTTTGCAACCTTCTACATCTTTCAACCCAGAATAATCCACAAGGGAAGTTTATTCAAGCAGCTAAGAAAGAAAGAAAGAAAATAACACTCTAAAGACCTGGCTTAAATTAACCGCTGTTGTTGTAGGCTACAATATACATTACAGATTAGGTCAACTGGCTACGCTGAATTGCCCGTAGGCGTGGATGTGAGTGTGAATGGCTGTTCATGTCCGTGTTCGCTCCAGGGTGTACCCCACCTCTAGGTCAGCTAGGATTGGCTCCGCCTTCCCTGTGGCTGTTACGAGCCTGAGTATTATGAATAATATTGGGTTGTTGTGGTGTTATTTGTCCTCCCCGCCTGCGGGTGGTGCTGTTTGTTTGTGTGTTTGGAGTTGTAGGTTGCTGATTGGATGGAAACTGAAGAGGCACCATTTTTAAACGACGCTGGCTGAGAAAGAAGGAGCTTCGCTTTTCTTCTCCCAACCTGACCGTGCTGTGCAGAGGGACGAGTGACTATAGAGCTGATGTCAGAAGTGAACTTAAACATATGTATTGTTCTTCCTGATTTTACACTGGAGTTATCTTACTGACTGTTAAGTGGTGAAATTCATTGCAGTCTGGGTAATTGTAGGGGTGAGAAGCTGTTTTCTTTCCTGTACATTTTCCCTTGTTCTTGTTAGGGAGTTAGGGCAGTGATCTGTATTTTCTTTTCTTTTCTTTTAGGGTACTTGGTAGTGAGGGGGAATCTTAGTTGGTTTTGTTTATTATTTTGGCTGTGCTCACCCCGACGTTGTTGACCCTGGGCATTCGGAATAAACTCATCTCTTGCACTGCAAGTTGGAGTAATGGTCATTTTTGAGAGTGGGAGAAACAAAGGGGAAGCCGTTTTTTATGCTATGCCTGGTATCCCTAGGCTGGGGCGTAACATGGATAAACAGTATGGATGGATGGATGGATGGAGAGTTAATGACCCAAGCAAAAATATTCATGTAGGCTAAGGGCATGTGTTTTTTTTTCTCAGCATTCTCTGCCTTTTTATACCCAAAAACGTATGGGAAGTGACTGCATGGTGGGGAAAAAAACCAGCTGCTCTAAAAAGGTGGCATGGTGCCCACTTTAAAAAAACAAAACCAAAAAAAAAAGCCAGTGTGGCAACCTTAATGTGTGCCTCCTGTGTAACTTGTTTTTACAAATTGTAGAGGAGGAATATGACTTGGCCTAAAAAAAAAAAATCTTTTTTTTTTTTTTTTTTTTTTTTTAAATCCCTGAATAAAAGAACATGTTCTTTACTCACTCTTACGCAATATTATTTTTGTCTCAGGCTTCTCTTAATGTTTTTGAAATGCTTCTTTGTGTAGTTAGATGTCATGGCTCCTGATTATTAAAAGACACACACTTGCTTTTGGAAATGTAGTGAAGTAAACGTTAACACTGTTGTTTTGGTAGATTTTAAGTGCTAACCCTAACCCTAGCTCATTTAGGTTAGTTTTTCTAGGTTCTAACCCTAAGCCTAAGCCTAACCCAAAACCTCTGTATAAAATGTAAGTCAGTAAAGTTGATTTCAATTGAGTTTTGTTTGTTTTAGTTCTGTAAAGTGGAAATTTTACTAATGAGCCCTAATGATCAGCATAACTAAAAATAGCTGCGAAATGAACATACATGAACCTTAGATGAACAGTATACCTTACAAACCATCTGTTACCATTTACACTTATTTTGATTAATGTTTTTCACTTTAAGCTTGAGGTGGACTTCATTCATTCACGTCCAATCAAACATTTTGCTCATTTCTCGTCACTTCACACATTTTAAAAAGTTGAACACTTTGTAAAAAAACACCCAGATGGAAACATATTCAACGTTGTGTTGGCATTGTTCGGGTTTTTCCCCCCTTCCATTCTGGCTAGTAAGTGACAGATGAATAATAAATGTTGACAGTATGAGTAAGAGGAGGCCGACGTGGGACAGCGAGCAGAAGTCGTGCACAGAATATCACTCAGGCCTTCTGACTGTTGGTCACCATTTAAAGGTCAGACCACAGTGTAAAAATAAGCGACACGTGAAAAGATTTTCCAGGAAAACACTTTGTCTCTTCTTCTCGTGCTATGTGAACAACGCGTGTAGGTGGCACAAGCGCTTTTTACATGTTTCAGGTTCAGCGTAACCACACGTTGACTTTTTGCACTACAGCTTATACCCAACAGATACAGATTTTTTTTGATCCTTCTCGTTTCCCCCACAGATTATTCTTGTTCCTGGTTACTTCATTTCCCCAGAGAAGACGCATATATCAGCAGTTGAAATTGAGTATGGCGTACAAATTCACCAGGAGAAAAAGGAAAAAGAAAATGGCTGTCATAAGGTCTGGCTGTTGCGTCCTAATTTTTAACACTGATCACTTTTCAGTTAGTGAATGCAACATGAAAGAAATTGATATTCTATTTCTTTATATATGTGTGTCAGCAGACTAGTGACGTAGACGAGGACGACAACGATGAAGATGATGATGAAGAGAGCCACCATGGCTACATGGACCGAGCAGTCTGCAGCGAGTCCGAGAGCTCTGGCAGCTCGAGATCAGCACCTGTTTGTGAAGCTGCAGAGAATCCAGGGTTATGTAGCATCGAGGACGAACCCACGGATGCCAAAAAGAACTCTCTGTCGTTCGCTCAGCTTCGATACGACAGGGACAAAGGTTACGACCGAGCAGCTTCGCTTGATTCCGTTACGGGGAAGTCAAACCCTCCTAATGCAAAAGGAGGGAAAATATTAGGAGGACCAATGAAGGAGGAGGGAAAAGAAAAGGAAGAAGATTCAGGGAATGTTAACCTGTGGTCAGTGGTATTGAAGTCCATGCAGCCAGAGGAAGAGGAGGCTGACGAGCTGAGTGAAGCCGAAGAGCCTCTCTTACCTGTATTACTGAAAGAATTACAGGAAGATTCACTCACTGCAGCAAAGCCACAGACAGGAAGTTCTTCAGAACTTCACACAGCTCTTTTATTCCCCACACAGACAGAATTACAGACCAGTCAAGGAGATGAAAATGACACGAGTCTGTGTGACCATGTGCGAACAGGATACATGGCGTCCCACACAGGCACTATAGACAAAGAAAACTATTCATCTGATGATGAAGAGGAGGATTATACCTCAGGCTACATGACGAGATGAAGATGTGTCATGGTTTGTCATTAATGTGGACTGTTGCCTGTTTTCAGTGAAGCATTTATGTGCATTTTTCCTGTCAGTAGATTTCTCTATTTTTATATATAATGTATAGAAATCTGTAAAGCAAGACTATATGGACTGAAGTTAGTGCCCAAGTAGCTTTTAAAATCCCAGGGTCCAGATTTACATTCCTCAAAGTCGTAACGGCACACCTTTTAGTTTCATTGTGTTTACAGAATGTGCCTTTAAAGGACGTTACAGGTAACAATTGTAGGTCCATAATCCAAATATAAATTATTTGAATCTGAATATAAGCAAAAAATAATGTAATACTTTACTTACTTTTATACATGTGGGCTTAGAAGTCATTTCTATTTTTACATCTATAGGAAGGCTGGCTAGGGTTTGGAGAATTTGCGATGCCTCAGTTTGGCCTGTTCGGTTTGGTCATGCAGGGTGTCTACGCAGTTCCTCACTGAAGAAAAGAAATTGAACAAAGTGAGGTTGAGAAAACGAGAGGTCATCGATACAAGACCATGTGTTACCTCGACTGGTCAGATCACTTGTTTGTTCGCACTGCTACACAGCTGGACGAGCTGAAAACAGCTGCATGACCTGCCACTAGCTAATCATGTTCATTATGTGCGTACCTGCTCATGCCATGTAACTCCTGCTGTTTGGTTTCAGACAGTGAAACGTGGCTGGTCGTTCGAACCTCAGAGGTGCTGTGATGTTGACTTTGATGATTAATTTATTTATATTTAATGAAATATTTAGAATGAACTAATGAAGTTCATTAGAATGTATCACATGGTGTATGCACAAAACTCAGACTGGCACACGTCTAAATAAAATAAGCTGTTGCATCATGATGAATAATATGATTGTCCTGGTTTATTCAGTGGGTGTGGTTATGGATCACATGCTCCATTTTGCAATTGTAGTTGATGGAGTAAGTATTCTAGACACTGAGAGGATCATCTCAACCTTTAAACCCAATGAAGTAACACAACAATCATTTTATACAATTAGAAGTTATAATTTAACATCACTGTCAGGTGATTTCCCCACCCCTCTCTCTCACTCTCTCTCTCTCTCGCTCTCCCCCTCTCTCTCTCTCTCTCTCTATCCCCCCTCCCTCTCTCCCTCTATCTCT
>JAQQZU010024227.1:0-11943 GCA_030068025.1 Parauchenoglanis punctatus | reverse complement strand
CGCCCGAAGATGCTGGGATTGGCTCCAGCTTCCCCGCGACCCAGATGGATAAAGTGGTATAGATAATGGATGGATGGCTCTCTGTGGCATTTTATTCAATGGCATAAAAATATGTACAATTAACCATTAGACAGGCATATTTCTAATGATCTGGCTACTACATACTTGGCTGTACATTGGGTAAACTTTATAGTCTGTCTTAGTAGGAACGTGTACCATTCAAGTAAAACTGTATGATTCTATGGAATGAAGAGATGAAGATGATTCAGCTGCTATAAATAGTAAAGCATAGTAAGACTGAGTGAGGTGGAAGGTATATACGCGCGTGTGTGTCACTGTAATCCTGGAGATGCTTGGGTACAAGACCAAGACCAAGAAAGTAGAGTGCCCAGCTTGGAGAAGAAGGTTGGAAGCCATGATCAGGGAAGCCCAGAGGGACATCAGCTGTCTTGTAGTAGTGCAGAAAGAGTCATGAGAGACAGGTCCTGGGTCATGAAAAAGTACAACAAGATGTCCATAAGTGAGGCTCTGGAGACTGCCAAACAAAGATTCACAGTTCTGGAGACAAGACTAAAACGATATGCCAGGGAAGCTGAGGCCAAAAGAATAAATGGCCTCTTCTCCAAATAGGAACCATATAGGGTATATTCACAGGTACAAGGGAATAACAGCAGAGAAAGATTAGATCTACCCAGAGATGAGACTAATAATTACTGAAAGAGCATATGGGAGGAAGAGGCATCACATAACACCAATGCCAAGTGGCTGGACCAGACCACAGCAATCCCCCAGAGCAATAACCAGTCCCAATCTCCAAGGTAGATATCCAGCATTGTCTCAGGCATGAAGAAGTGGACAACACCTGGACCTGACATGATACACCTACTGGTTGAAGAAGCTAACAGCACTCCATGACCACCTGGCAGCTCAAATAACTGAGCTGCTAACAATAGACACATGCCCAGACTGGCTAACCCAGGGTAGGGGAAAACCCTGATCATTAAAGATCCCCAAAAAGTGCACACTGCCATCCAACTACAGGCCAATAACTTGTATATGTTGCCTATCCACAACATATGAGCACCTCTCTGGCATCGTAGCAGATAAGCTAGGCAGACACATGAGTCAGTTCATGAGCAAAGCTCAGAAAGGAATTGCAACGAACACCAGAAGGTGATGACTCTAAGACTGGTCAAACCAACTTAAGCACAGAATGGATTAACTACAAGAAGGCCTATGATTTGATGTCCCACATGTGGATACTAGAATGCTAGGCACTATATAAGGCTAACAAGGCATTGATAAGCTTCATGAAGAACTCAATACAGCTGTGGATGACAACACTGGAAGCCAATTCCAAGGCCATCACACAAATCATCATACAGTGAGGTATGCACCAAAGTGATACTGTGTATCACACTCTCAGCCTCATCATAACAAAGAGTGGATATGGATACAAGTTCAGATGTGGGGTAACCATCAGCACCTTCTGTACATGGATGTCATCATGGTGTATGCTAAGAGTGAGTGAGACATTGACTCACTGATGCACCTCACCAGAATCTACAGCGAGGACATCAGGTTATCATTTGGACTGGATAAATGCAGACGCATGGTGGCCAAGAGAGGGAAGATGATCAGGAATGATGGAGTGGAGTCAGCAGAGGGAAAAATATCAGCTATACAAGACAGCTACAAGTACCTTGGTATCCTACAGGCCAATGGGGATCAGGATGAAGGTACAAGGAGTGCATCCACAGTCAAATATTTCCAAAGGGTCAGACAGGTGCTCAGAAGCCAGCTCAATAGCAAGAATAAGATCCAAGCCATGTACACCCTACCAACCATCAACTACCCAGCTGAAATAGTGAGCTGGCCACAGGAGGAAATAGATGCCATTGATGTCAAAACACAGAAACTCCTCACGATGCATGGACGGTTCCACCCAAAGTCCAGCTCCCCTGTGAGCGAGGATTAGTGAGTGTCAGAGCCACTATCCAGAATGAAACAAGGAACATGTGTCAGTACATCAAGAAGATGGCATCCCAGGACAAACTGATGAAAGAGTGTCTCAAGCAGCAAAATACAGAGGATGGAAAGGAGGAAGAGAAAGCATAGTGGAAAACCAAGACCCTCCATGGAATGTACCACTGGCAGATAGAGGAAGTGGCAGACATCAGGAAATTCTACCAGTAGCTAGAAAAAGCAGGCCTGAAGGACAGCACAGTGGCTCTGATCATAGCAGCACAAGAAAAGGCCCTAAGCACCAGATCTGTAGAGGCAGGGGCCTACCAAGTCCCAGTGGGAGACACCACTGAAATTCGTTGAGAAGAATATATCTAAGATCCTGTGAGACTTCAAGTTCCAGACAGATATGCATCTGCTGGCCAACCAACCAAACATAGTGGTGGCTGATAATGAGCAGAAAACAGCAGTAGTGATAGATGTGGCAATACCAGCTGACCGTAACATCAGGAAGAAGGAGCATGAGAAGACTAAGAAGTATCAAGTCCTGAAGGAACAAGTGGAACAGATGTGGAAGGTTAAGTCCAAAGTGGCCCCAGAGGTAATAGGAACATTAGGGGCTGTAACTCCCAAACATGGAGAGTTTATATATGTATATATGTGTGTCTTCCTCAACCTTGGGTCCTCTACCAGAGGCCTGGGAGTTTGAGGGTTCTGTGCAGTATCTTAGCTGTTCCTAGAACTGCACTTTTCTGAACAGAGTCCTCAGTTGCTGTACCTGGAATCTGTTGGAGCCACTTTCCAAGTTGGGAGTCATAGTCCCTAATGCTCCTACTACCACTGGGATCACTTCAGCTTCCACATTTGTTCCACTTGTTCCTTCAAACCTTGGTACTTCTCAGTCTTCACATACACACACACTGATCAGCCATAACATTAAATCAACTGACAGGTGAAGTGAATAACAATGATTACGACATTACAATGGCACTTGTCAAGGGGTGGGATATATTAGGCAGCAAGTGAACAGTCTGTTCTCGAAATTGATGTGTTGAAAGCAGGCAAAATAACCAAGCATAAGGATCTGAGAGATATTGATTAGGGCCAAATTGTGATGGCTCGACGACAGGGTCAGAGCATCTCCAAAACAATCTTGTGCATGAAAAGTATGAAAAGTGGTCCAAGCAAGGATGAACAGTGAACTGCTGACAGGGTCATGGGAGCCCAAGTTTCATTAATGCACATGGAGAACTAGCTTGGCTAGCCTGTCTGGTCCTATCTTACAGAAGAGCTACTGTAGCAAAAAGTTCTGAAAAAGCTAAAGCTGTCTATGATAGAAAGGTGTCAGAACACACATTGCATCTCAGCATGCTGTGTATGTGGCTGCATAGCTGCAGACTGGTCAGAGGGCCCATGCTGACTTCTGTACATCATCAAAAGTGCATACAATGGCCACTTGAGTATCAGAACTAGACCATGGCGCAGGGCCTGCTCCAATGAAAGAAGGGCCTGGTTTGATGAATCACATTTTCTTTTACATCATTTGGAAGGCCAGGTGTGTCTGTTTCATTTCCCTGGGGAAGAGATGACACCAATGTGCACTATGGCAAGAAGGTAAGCCGGCAGAGGCAGTCTGAAGCTGTGGGCAATGTTCTGCTGGGAAACTTGTATTCTGGCATTCATGTAGAGGATACTTGTTCCTGTATAACTTACCTAACATTGTTGCAGACCAATTACACCCCTTCATGGCAGCGGTATTCCCTAATGGCAATGGCTTCTTTCAGCAGGATAAAGCGCCCTGCCACACTGCAAGCATTGTTCAGGAGTGGTTTGAGGTACAGGACAAAGAGATCAAGGTGTTGACTTGGCTTCCAGATTCCCCAGATCTTAATTTGGGGGATGTCTGAGGCCCCACAGCACATCTTCAGAGATCCATACCTCGAAGGGTCAGAGCTGTTTTGGTGTCACAAGGGGCACCAACACAATATTAGACAGGTAGTTTTAATGTTATGGCTAATCTGTGTGTGTATATGTGTGTGTTCGTTTGTGTGTGTGTGTGTGTGTGTTTGTAATGTATATATAGATCAGTTACAAGAGCAAATAAACTCTGCCTCAGTTTGTCTTCAGGCTCTCCATCATTCTTTCAGATTTCTGTAATATGCATCAGACCAATAATGTAATCTGAAGCTCTGCAGTACCCAACTACCTAATCCTGTGATATATTCAGACAGATATAGAGAATGGCTGTTAGTGCTAATTTTTCACTGCAAAATATGCTATGTGTAATATTCCACATGCTGGCATAAGGAAAGTGATGTCCTTTTGCAAGCAATGTTACGTTGTCTTCCCTCAGCGTTTCATTTTAGCGTTCAGGGTTCTCTAATGAAGCTTGTTGTGCAGACTGTTCACATTAAAACCTGGAACTAAAAAAATATGCTCATAATGCAAGAAAAACACCAGAACAAACAGCAGGTTGGGGAGCCATTAACTGTGTCTAGGGAGCAGTCTAATGTTCTCTCTTGTTTCTGTTATTTCAGAATAAGCACTTTATACCAATTTCTATTGTACATAGTAAAATACCTCCCATATTTAGACTAGCTTTACCTTATAAACATTTAACAATGAGCACTGAAAATCTCCTGCCCATACTTACTCTCTCTCTATCATCCACACATCAGACTCATGTACAGGTGATCAGTATTGCCAGTCATTGTTCCTTTCCATTCTAACTACACAATTTTTTGGATTTTATCCACTGTTTGTGGTTTTGGAAGTCATGCACATTTTTAGACCATTCCCAAACCTTTCAGTTGCAGAAGAGTTGAAAATTGCACACACAGCAAGAAGACATGACTGACCATCACTACTTGTACAACAATTTAAATCTAAAGTCTTGCCTCAGGGCTACACATGGCCCAGGACACGATGTTAACTGGCCTGTGGCTTTTATCTAAGAATTAAATATATTTAGTCATGACTACAGACAAAAAGCTGAAAATTAACAGTGAGAAGGGGCAATTTCAAAAGAGCAGGAAATCACTAAGCATGGAAAACCTTTCATGAATTCTTCAAAGAGTATTTTAATAAAGCATATTAGCAACCAAGTATTGAAAAGTGACAATTTCTGATTGTTAGTTTGTCCAATTACTTTTGGTCCCTGAAATAAGGATGAATACCCTAAACTTGAAACTGAAAGTCTGCACTTTGAGATGTTGTGATTTAATTTCTACTCCAGTATACTGTGGTAGACATATTTATGACTGTGTATATGACCCTAGGGTATTTCACTCAAGTCTAATCTGCCCCCCTTTGAAAAAGTTTGGACACCCCTACTTTAAATCAATTGTACAAGGGTTTTAAAATTATGACAGTCTTTGTCACTGTATAGGCTTAAAATAGTGGATTATTGAAGAAAGATGTTAACATCATGACCATTTTTGTTAACACGTCATTGTTTGCACAAAAGAAAATGATTAAACACAAAACCTCAGCTCTCTAATCACTGATCATAAGCATTGTCGCTTCTAGAAATCTTTGCAAGATATTTCAGTAAACAAAACTAATTTCCCAGTGGAGTTTCTGGCCTTGAGAGAGGCAATAGATAATATAAAATCCAAGGCTAGATTTAATTATCAGAAGCACAGATATGAGACAAATTTCCTCAAAGTGCTGTATTCTCCAGGGATCATCTAAACAGAGGCTCACAACGGCGCACTATCTACACTAACAAACAATAGTTTTTGTCGAGTGGGTGTGAGTCTCATACACACATAAGCTCTGAGCACCAAGAAATGACCACCCACTTAGACTGCTAAAGAAAAAAATATATTAATATCCTTAGAGTGGCATTTAGTTTGTTTAGGAATTAGGTCTTTAAATGAATCCAACAAGCACTTGTGCATGTTAGTGTCTATATCTCATTAGGTCTGTTTCCTGTTGAGGTATCTTATTACTGTTATCTACTATTATCATGTATTTGTGCTATTATTGCAAGTTAGCATGCTTAAATTTATGAGATTAGTAGCTGCAATACAGTAGGTAATGCATATTTGCAATTCTATTTATTAACATAGTACTTAGTTCAAATTTTGGGTCATTTTGTTTATTTAAGCTAGACATGCAAAAAGAGGTCAGGAGTTAATAACAAGTCTAGACTCGAGATAGAGATAGACTCGAGTCACAAATTTGAGGACTTAAGACTTGCTGATAAAACACTGATAAAAGACTCGACTTTGACTTGGTATTCATGACTTAGACTTGAGACAGATGACTTGAAGGGACTTCTTTTATTGAATATTTGCATTTTCCTAGATACGAAGAAGTTACGTTTTGATTTTGAATCATGATTGGGCAATTTCTAGTGCAATGCACACAATACTTGCCACCACATGAGAAAGCTATCATGGAGGGGGCTAGCCCAAAAGTAATAAAATTGGGTTTCAAGGATTATGTTGTCGATGATGATAATAAGATGAGTGGTGTGCATCTTAAAAATCAGTGACACAACAACCACAACATCCAGCTTCATCCCTCACTTCAGCACCCACAATGAAAGGTAAGCAAATATGTCTTTTTAGCTAACTTATTGGCTGCTCAAATGTTAGCTTTAATGTTTCAACTATGTTAGACTTGGCTTCAAAACAATTATGCTTTTTTCCAATTGAAAGAAGACAAAGCCTATGGGACTGCCTAGAGAAAAATCAATGTATTCTTCTAGTTTTTCAGAGCTCTCTGGCATTTTGTGCAGCTGCTTCAAGCGCTTCTAGGCTATGTTCACACTGCGAGCCTCATTGTTCAATTCTGATTTTTTGCTTAGATCGGATTTGCGTATCACATTCATAATTACAAGTGACCTGTATCTGACTTTAATGAGAACGCACTTGTACTCCGAAATGGCACACATGCGCACAGTCATTTTGCACAAGTCCTGCGTCACCAGCAACAAAAACATATTTGTGAGACGACTCGTTGTATTAAAACCGATGAAATGGACACGCTAGTAGCTAATGTATGCATCTCATTGTACTCTGGAAGACAGTAAACAGCTCACTGGCTGTAGCTCAGCTCTAGTATTGTTTTGCTGCGCTGCCGGTGTTCTGATGATTTGTGCTAGCTTGGTAAACAAAATGCTACCGTAGTATAAATGCTGCCAACAGAAGAAAATAAACTTGATTTTAGCCACAGCCCTTAACCAAACCCTAACCTTAACCCTAACACTTAAAGCTTAAAGTTAACCCTAAAATCTGAACTTTAAACCGAACATGCAACCGCTATAGCATATCTCGATAGGTAACACAATTCGCCAGAACACCGTGCTGGCTGATGGTGACACTATCAGCGTACAGCGCATGCGTACAGGGAAAAAAGACGCATGAATTCCAATCCAAGCTTTCTCATTCAGGGCGCATAGCCGCAAAGTGAATATGTATCGGATTTAGTACCACATATGAAAATGACTCAAATCTGATTTGAAAAGCTCAGATTTGCGTGTCCACACAGCCCTCAAAAGATCAGATCTGTGTCACATTAAGGCAAAAAAATCAGATTTGAGTCACTTCAGCATGGCAGTGTGAACGTAGCCCTAGTTGAAAATCTTTTTTCATAAAAGTTGGTGCTGGTGTCATTACTGTCACTCCTTTTCAGCCAACCAATCCTACAGTGGTTAGTGGTGACATGCTGTCAAGATAATGTTGTTATAGAAACATAATTGGTGCGCAGTGTAGAAGTGCATTTTTGATGAATCACTGAGATGAAGCATTCCCCAGCACCCTGCCATCCCTCTTCGGACAGAGGAAAAACACTATATGGACACCTGCCCTAAATGGTTACAGGTGTAACATTAGTCGTATCATGACATACCATTGTACTCTTTTCTCTGCCTTAAGCACCTCTTTATTACACCATTAATTTGTATTTTGTGCCTGATCTGTCACAGCCATTTTGCTGCCTGTGTTGTTACAGCGGTGCAAAAAAACTATCCGCTAGTGTTAATAGGCAAAAGAGAAATGGTATCACAGGGCAGAAGCCTTAACATTGTGATGTAAACGTTGTGTATCATAACTTCTGTTTTCACTTTAGAGCCATTTAAAGATATTGGGCTTTATAATAATTTTAGAGTTCCACTCTCCATTGTTGTTCATTTGGGAGTCTTGTTACTGGCTTCACTTTTGACTTGCTTGACCTGAGCAATGACTTGACTTTTCTTGCTTTTGGCAGGGACTTTACTTGCTTGATTCTCACCGCAGCAACTTGGGAGTTGAAGGTCAAGACTTAAGACTTGATTGTGGCTTGCACATGTGTGACTTACTCCCACCTCTGGTTAGTACTGAAATGACTCACAATTAATTACGACTTAAGTACTGCTTTTACATTTACATGAGTAAGTTCATCAGAAAAAAAATAAAAAAATAACTGTCTCAGTTATCAGTGATACTGGCCATGAACACAAACAGGCCACTTCGGCATGCAGCTGTATTAAGTCTAGTCTTAGTTTTGTTACCATCACCATCTAAAATACATATTTTGAAATCCCATTTAAACATAAGGTTGTAATATAACGAAGTAAGTAATTCTATGAATCATCCAAACATTTTTCACTCCTAAGCTTCATATATTTTGCATATTGTTTATATAGTGTCTTTTAAATAGGCAAAGCAATGATAGTATCAGTGAGTGTAAAAATACTTTGTGATTACTGGAAGACTGAACATTTCATTCTGTGAAAAGAGTCGCTTTTTCCATTTGATACATATTTTATGCTCAGATGTATCTTATGGTAGTATTTCATAAAGTGTTAATATGTGGATGGGTCACAGAATGATTTTGGTAAAGTAACAATGTCACGAGTGGACTTGTCATTACTATCTATATTCCATTATTCCATTAAAGGCTACATAAAATTACAATAAACCAAATGCAAGATCATCAAACCTACTTTTACACATTTTTTTTAAATAGTTGTCTTCTATTGGCAGTGTTAAAACATTTTTTAACTTTAAGCATCTGTTCCTATAAATTATCTGCCAATTATCTGCATTGTAATGCATCTAAAACAAGCTAAATAATCTTATATTTCAGATTTATAATAATTACATAATAAGAAACAGATATATTTGGCAATATATTACATATTATGATATAATTTTTACAGTGCAAATGCTTGTGGGTTTTTTTGGGGGGGGTGGTTATCAAGTGTTACTTGATAAAAAGGCACACAATTTAAAATAATTGAATAATTTTAAATAGAGTGAGCACAAGCTCACCATTGGACTTTTTCCAATCTTCCCCTATTCAGTTTTGTGTCCACTTTAGCCTGAGATTCCTGTTCTTGGCTAACAGGAGTGGAACCTGATGTTGTTTTCTACTGTTGTAGGCGTTATGCTTACAGGTTCAATGTGTTATGCATTCTGATAGGATTTTCTGTTCAACGCGGTTGTAAAGTCTGGTTATTTAGGTTACCATAACCTTCATGATTGAACCAGTCTGGCCTTTGTCCTCTGACCTCTCTCATCAACAAGGTTTCTGTGTGCAGACTATTGCTAACTGGATGTTTTTTTTGTTTTCTTTTCTTTTTACACAATTCTTTTACACTCTAAAGACTGTTGTGCCTGCAAATCCCAACAGATCAGCAGTAAAATACTCAAGCCAGCCTATCTGGATCCAGGACCATGATATGGTTAAAATCAATGAGATCACATTTATTCCCCATTCTAATGTTTGATTTGAACATTAATGGTATGATTTGATGCATTGTGTTGTTATCACAACTGGGTGACTGGATGATTGCTCAATTTCAGAGTGAATGAAAACACCCAAATTCACTTAGGGTGTACTCACACAAGGTGCAGTTGCCTTGTACCATGCCTGGGTATGATTGTCGCCTTCGCCACTCCCACACTGACTTGCACTCACATTATTCTTAACGTTCCGGGCCCAAGAACACGTACATTATCACGATGCAACTTATTTTGCTAAAGAAAAATTTTGCTGGCTAGCTGACCTGTGCCCAAGCGATCACTGTAGTTAAATGAACCAGTCTTTGGGGGTCAAACGTGCTTGTACACCCTTGAACTCAGGCACAGTATGCATCAGTGTGATCACTATGATGTGCATTCAATTCATTTAAGAATATTTGGGCTAATAACGTGTCTGGTCTGAATAATTTTAAAAATCTGTATGCAAGTAAGAGGGATGTGTGTCCCTGCACCTCAAACAACTCCAAATAAGCTACAGTGTAAAAACAGCCATGTTTTCAGGCTAGCATGCTATGCAAGAGCACTTTTCTTCAACACAAAAAAGTTGCATCATCATAATGTATGTGTATACAATAGTATGATAGTATCTATGAGTATGCCCTTAATCACGTTAAATTATTACAAGACAGTGGCAGGGAATGACACCTTTGTCCCCTATTGAATTATATTTCCATGAATTAAGCAAACTATGGAGTGTAGAAAGCCACCAGCATGTGACATGTTTGGATGATTGATATTAAGTAGAGTTGTTCTAAAGGTGAATCGGAGTCTCTGAGTGTTCAGATGGGATTGCTGATGACGGGCCCTTCGCTCCTGACCTACCCGCGCCATCATTATTCTAAAGGTCAGCTATTATTGCCCCACTCCTTTACATAGCCAATGCCCTATCACAGAGAACACGGAGAACAAGGGCTACCACCATTAACACCTGAGAGAACAAAATACAGGAAAGGAACAGGTAAGAGATGAAGCTAGAAATTTAAGAAAAAATATTAAGAAAAAGGTGGCAAAGCTAAGTCAGAAAGACAGGATGTGTTATATTCCAACAGCATGCACTTCACACAATCCACTCAGATCAATATACAAGGTGGTTGTTTTAGCCAGGCAGCTCTGAGCCATTTATAGCTCCTACGATTGTTCTCTCTGCTGATGGGTTGCTATGATCACTGTGATTAGTAAGATTGATGACAGATTAAGGTGTGATTATCGAATTTCCACCAATCAGCTTGTCAATCAATAGTGATCTTGTGCATCCAGGGGCTTTTTGGTAATAGGATAACAGAAAGCCTGTTGGAAATTAAACAAGTTAATTTACTATTAGTGTACGTCAAAGGTACATTTGGAGAAGCAAGTCTATGGGATGTGTGTGTGTGTATTTTGATCCATTTGTTTAAGTCATATTATTCCAAATACCAAATTATTTCATACTGGGTGTATGTAGTTGAATCACAAACTATCACTGAAAGTGATTTATTATATTTTGTTATATTCTGTGTTTAAATAGAGAGAATGTATTGGAATTTCAGTAATAAACAGCATTGCATTCTTAAAGCAGTCATTATAAAGGCACTTATATTGGAATCAGTGGTATATGTGTATAAAAAGGAAATAAATGTTAATTGAATATCGACCTGACCCCAAGCTTTCTTCCAGTGTTTCTGTTTAGAAAAATGTGCTACATAAACTCACAGGTGATAAATATATTGATGAGCAAAAATGCCATGTTTCTTTTTTTAGGGATGTTTTGTTCATTAGCATGTATTCATCAAACTCTCACCCATAGCCTTAATTTCCCCTCATTAAAACTCAGGAGGATTTTGTTTGTCCTACATTCTGCTTTAATCTATGTAAAATCTCCGCCTGCCTCTTTTGATCTTCTTCTGTGAGCCTTGACTCAAGCCTCATCAGTGTAGGACCCTTGCCCCCTCCCCTCCTTCCATCCTCCTTATTTTTCCATTCATCTCTCCTCGCCTCTACCTCCCTAATGTAATATAACCAATAAGTGTATATTTGTTGTTGGAGGAAGTTTGCTTTTATGAGTGTAGTCTTAATTTTATAGCTGTAATTTTATTATAAAATTATGACAAATTAGACTGAAGGTAAATGCTTTACTATTTAATATTGAGGGCACAATTGGTATTTTTCTAGTTTATATACAGTGGGGCAAAAAAGTATTTAGTCAGCCACCAATTGTGCAAGTTCTCCCACTTAAAAAGATGAGAGA
>JAQQZU010024226.1:0-11948 GCA_030068025.1 Parauchenoglanis punctatus | reverse complement strand
TGCAAATAAATTCTTTAAAAATCAGACAATGTGATTTTCTGGTTTTATTTTTCTCATTTTGTCTCTCATAGGTGAGGCATACCTTTGATGAAAATTACAGGCCTCTCTTATCTTTTTAAGTGTGAGAACTTGCACAATTGGTGGCTGACTAAATACTTTTTTACCCCACTGTATGTGTGCACATGAGCCCTGTGATGAACTGGTATCCCATCTGCCTTGCACCTGGTTTTCCTAGGATGGTCTCAAGATCTACTTTCTCTGACCTGGATAAAGTCTTTGGAATCGATACCACACACTGAAAATGATTTGTCTAGTGCATGCCCACAGCAAGCAAAATTTACTTAACATCGGAGAGGCTTTCTTTTCAACCTGTTTGTTCAAATTTTGAACAAATCTTTACTTGAAATAGACATACAGTTGCAAAAAGTGTGGTAAGTGATTTAAAAAGGAATAAGCAGTAAAGCATTATAATGTACATAATCCTGTCACTTGAGTTAGTCCAAGTGTCTCATTTGGTTGATAGGAGCACTTGATAATATTCTCACGCTGTTACAGAATATCTGATAAATGTCACTAATGTCACTAATTAGTGAATTGCTATTTAGTTAAGCCTAGAAAAATAAAAATCAACAATATACTTCCATGAACACATGCACAATACACTTTGAGTCTCACAACACAGCGCTGGTCTCAAGTGAAACCATAGCTAATCTTACAGTCGCCAATTCATTATAAATTTGTTCACCATGTGAAAATATTGCCATTATTTTGTCATTAAATCAGAAAATGGAACACCATTACAGTACAATGCAAATTATGCCTTTCAACTGTAAAAATGCTGTTATCATCCAGATATTTGGTAATGAGGTAATTGAAAAGTAATGGAAAGGAATAGTTACAATACTTTAATTTTGTGGTAATTAGATTATGTTACTGACTACATTTTTAACAGGTAATTAGTAACTGTATCGGAGTACCTTTTTAAAGTAACCCTCCCAACCCTGAGTAACAAATAATAAGATACTGGTAAACAGCATTCAACATTTATACTCAACATTTTTTTTTTTTTTTTTAGGAAAATGCTGCTCTCTTTGATTTTAATCTAGCTTTGACACCATCAGTAACTTACCTCCATGAAAGGAGAAGGGCTAACTTTACCAAGCTACTTTGAGTGTTAGCTAAGGTCATACAGTCAATAATAAATTATGAAATGTAGCTAGTTTTAGCTTCCTTGGTTTATGACATTAATTCATTCCTGTTGATTTGCAAGCTATGATATCAATACAATGAGCTAGTTTAGACATCAAAATGAGCAAAATACTGACAAACTAGAAATGAACTCCCAGCTGATGCCCCCCTATACAATAGTTTACAGCAGAACAACACATGGCTTTGCTACAGAAATGTCAAGAGCTTCAGGCGCATGTTTGAAAGTGTGTCTCAACTGTCAAAGCCAAATCACCTCATCAACCATGTCCTTTTTAATTCTATTCAAAATACCACCTATATAATGCTTTTATTGTTAAAATAATGGGGAATCTGATCATGGCCAATTTAACTTTTTTTTTAAATTAGTGGAGCTGTAAATAAATAAAAATTTAAATTTGGCTCATTTTCTATTAACTAACTTGGAAATGGGGTTAAATATTTTACTGCACCAGCCAGTAGAAGGCTGTGGAAACATTTTGGCTTTTCTGTTATGACCTACACCCATGTATTACAGTCAATGGGTCTGGGTCCGGCCACCTTAGAAATGCGTGTCACAATTGACACGCGGCAACGTAATCATTGGCACACTGGTGATAAAAGCATGAGAAAGGATTTTATATTCACTCATTTTTTAAGAAATATTTAAGTACCCCCTCAGCTGAATTATAAATCACCTCTTGAGTAGCTATTGTCTGTTGTGCAGCCTGTATTATTTAGTTTGATTGATGGTACAGCCTCCTGCTTACATTTTGCACAGGGAATGTAGTGCAGCAATTCACTTTAAGTAGATGATGGCAACCCTGCTAGGTAAGAAAGCTGAAGTAAATGTTCAGGCATTCCAGCTCTTATGGACAGAAGAGAGCAGTTTTGTTTTTTTTAGAAGGACTGTGTGTACTTTATGTTTTTAAAATGGTGTTTTCCAAACATTGAGTATGAAGAACCATTTTGAGACAAAGCACAAGAAAACTTTCAAAAATCAGGCAGGCAAAGGAGAATCCATCAAATCCATACAATAATAGTCAAAAGTGTGGACACACCTACTCATTCCTAGTTTTTTTTTTTCTTTTTTAAAATTTTTGACTATTTTCTACATTTTAAAACAATTGTGAAGACACATATGGAACTATGTAGTAAACAAAAAATTAAACAAAAGATTATTCTAAGTAACCACCATTTACCTTGATGGCACTTTTGCACACTGTTGGCAGTATATTGGCCAGCTTTATGAGGTAGTTACTGTGAATGTTTTTCAGTTAACAGGGTGTGCCTTGTCAAAAATTAATTAGTGTAATTTCTTGCCTTCTTAATGCATTTGAGACTATCAGTTGTATTATGTTAAGGTAGTGATGATATACAATAAATAGCCGTATTCCACAACTGCAGTAATCCATATTATATCAAGAACAGTTACACCTAAATAAAGAGGAACGATAGTCCACCATTACCTTAAGGTACAAAGTGCTTTAAATAATAAAAATAAAGAAAATCCATTGAATTATAAGGTGTGCCCAAACTTTTGACCTTAATGGGATTAATGACCTAAAAAGATCATTACAATGTCCTGATTATGACAAAAAAAATCTTTCTTTTAAAAAAGGTGCTACTGTAACAAGATAATAAATTTTATTCATGTCAACTGTCAATGGTTATAATGTTATGGCTGATCGGTATATATCATACTACAGAATGACATTTTCCTTATTTTTAGATATAAAACAGTTTTCGATTGTTTGTCTTTTGATTGTTTGTCTAAAAATGTCTTCCACAGAGAGAACAGAACAGCCCAATCCTCATTCCTCTCCACACTCATCATCCTATTCTTCATGTTCATCTCCTAGTAGCTGCTCCAGTATTGTAGTAAACTGGGTGGAAAGTTTCCAGATTCCATGGCAAAAGCTGCCAGAAGCCTTGATGCAGTGTTTGGAGAGGAATAAAAGACCAAGTCCACATCTACGGAGTGAAATGGTGAGAATCATTGTGTCTGGCATGATGAAGATGTGTGATTCACCTGGGAAGCGCCACACCACAGAAGTTGCCAAGAAGATGGTAGCTAAGTATCCAGAATCTCTTCAAGATATAATTGAAGGTGATGTCATAGGTTGTGGTTATTATTCTTTAGTTAAACAAATGCAAGCCAGAATTGAAAATCTAAGACAAAGTGCTACACCAAAGATTGGCAAAAGTACACATGGTTCTGATGAAGGTGATACTGATGAAGTTCCACCTGAAAAAAAACCCTGCAGTTCAGGACACATTTGGATGCATCAAATGGGATTTAAAACTTCTCCCTCTCACTGAGACTACAACAAGTCAAGCCGATAAGAAAAGCCAAATGAAGAAGATGTTTGAACAGCAGGTGTGGAATCCCAAAGAAGTTAAACCCTTTTGAAGGCCACATTCTACACACAGTGAAAAGAAATAAATAAAGGAAAAAGCATAGAAAGCATGTCTTACCACTTCAACAAACTCACTGGTCTTGGTCTGAAAGAAGCCTTCCTTGCTAATGCTGACTGAAAAGGAAAGAGATTCCTAACCTACCTGAAATGTTGCTGCAGAGAAGAACAAAAGGGTTTTTCAAGCTCTCACAAAAATACAGATGTCCAAAGGTCAGCAAGAAGGATGTTCTGTAGAGGTAAAGGATATGGTGCTTCTTTTGCTTGCCTATTTTGTCCTGTAATAATAATGTCCTGTCCTACATTGAGGAGACAAGTTTGGCCATTAAGGTGCAGCTGGAGACCTTAACACTGACTCCATGCATAATTGTTTGTGGTAAGTAGAATTGTATCCAGGAATGTACAAACTCTCTGCTGTATAAATTTCATGATCATTTCTAAACCAAGAAACAATCAGATGATGTATTTCATTTTGATTCTACTATATTTGAATCAAAACCATAATTAGACATTTTGGATATATACCTTATTTCAGAAGCCTCTTGCTTTGCTGCATGAATATACATGCTAAGCATCGACCAACGAATTGTCATTGATCATATCACCAGTTTCATCATTGCCCTCTGCATGATGTTTGGCAGTTAATATTGCTTTAATGTTCATTATCCTGTGGAGCTCCGCTCAACACTGGAGTTCCTTCAGAGGTATGAATGCATTGCATAGGAATTTTTTTCTAAAGAATATATTCTCAAAATTTATCTATTTATGTAATGTGTGTGTGTCAAAAGATGTTTCTTCACCATAAATCCTGAGAAGGGCACCAAGGTGGAATGCAAGAAGAAAAAGAAGCAATTTGTAGTCAACCCGAGAGTTTGCAAACTCATTTCAGACTTTGCTGGCCACGAATGGAAAGACTGACTAGGATCCAGATAAGTGATTGAGATTTTTTTTAGGTTTGTGGACTTTTCACCATTTCTGTTTGGATTGGCAGTGTTGCTTCAGTTCAAGTGGGCATAGTTCTCTGAAGCACAGATAGTACAGTTTGCTTGGGTGCTGTATATACTGTAGCTGTTTATGTATATAATGCTGCTAGTGGATCTTCTTTCTCAATCCCATAGCAATGTATTTATATTTCTGTTATAAAAAAAATAGTTTTGAATCACAAAAGTTTGTCTTGAAACAAATTTAAAATCTGGTTTCAATCTCATTGATTTTTTTTTACTCAAGTGAATAACTCACTTTTGGAAATATGTAATAAATAAATAACAACACTGTGGTGTTCTCAGGAAAGAGCTCAGTGAAAATTCATCTTTGCTACACTTTAGATTAGACTAAATATTGTGCTGCTTCAGTTGAAGTCTTTTGTTGTGCAGTTGGGACTATTTAAAAAACACAAAATGCCAATCCTGTGTGTAAGTTATTTTTTCAGTTGATGAAGAATAATATTAAATATGCAGTGCTGTGTCCCAGAAAACACACACAGTGCTACTCTAGTTCAACTGTAATACAATAGATTGGAGAATACATGTTAAAATACAGTTTCAAATATGTATTTCTACAGTTTATGGAAACAAGGTACCATTATACATTAAACAGTGCTCGTTTAATTTTACAGTAGAATTTATGCAGTAGAAAATCTACACCTGTACATTTTACAGTTACAATTTGTAGTTATTACTGTTTTTAACAGTTAGTTTTACATAAAAGAACAATATTTTAATCTGAAAAAATATGGATTTAAACAGTTTATTATACAGAATAATAATATGTACCGTATTACATTAAACAGTACTACTTTAATTTTTACGGTGGAATTCTAGCAACCACAGCTGCCAGTAATTTATCGTAAATTTAACGGAATTTTAACAGTGTAACTAATGCTTCACAAAGTGTAAAGAACAACTGAGAATCCTTATACAGTGTGTGAGTGAGTGTAGAATGTAAGAATGTAAGAATGCAAACTGCATCCAATTAGCAGTCATGTGACAGAGAGCGCAGGAGTGTTTCAGCCATTTTGTTTGAGTGCATGTGCTAATGGGAAATGGAGTTCACAAAGAACTTGCTGTACCAGTAACAAGGGGCAGATTCATGACAGTTAGCAATAATGATAATTTATTGTACTGTTGAACACTTAAATACTTTTACTTTGAGTATGAAATAACCTAGAATATATGTACCAAAAAAAAAAAACATTACCAAGACCAGTAAGCTATAACAAGGGACATAAGAAGTTACAGTTTTGTTAATCATTAAGAGTATTTAGCTTAGGGGTAATAAATAAAAGAAAGATCAGCTGGGGGATCCCAAGTGCTGTAACAAGATCAAATGAGTTGTAGATACCTTTATAAAGATATTATCAGAATATAACTGTATGTATTTTGTACATACAGTAGTGTCCTAACATCTGAAGCCACTAGTGAAAATACTTCTACAACCTTAAAAATATTCACATGAATTTCAGAATTTCTTAGTATTTTTATATTTGCTTTTTGCTTTAATGGCAGTGTGCATTCAAGCTGGCACAAAGTCCAAAAGTAAAAATACTAACTTGTCGTGATTTTATTTAGCTTAGATTAGCATTTTTCATTTATTATTTTATCATTTTATGAGATTGAGATCATTGTGGCCACAACATGATGGAGCAACAGACAACTTTCTGTTGTTATGACAAGTCACCATTTCCTGAAATTACCTTTAATAATGTTAAAAACACAGTATTCTTGTAAGTACATAGTCTTGTAAGTCCATTAGTAAGGAAAAGAGAATATTTATATTTAATCTATTTCTATATTCTCACATTATCTCTCTATTTTAGTTCATATTTTTCATCAGATTTTTTTGTGTTCTTTCTTTGTCTTGCACACAAATAAAAACATTTAGAGACATACAACTGCATGAAGCAAAGAAAAAAAAACTAGTAAATCATTGCTGATGATTTAAATCTGGTTGTATCTCTGTAGCTGATATTCTTCTGTTTGTTAAAGGATGCTTGGCTGAATCACATTCTGATCACTGCTTAAAATCACAGCAGATTAAATCGCCCTCCTTCCCCCATTGCTTGTCTTTCCACTGCTTGTCTTTCCATTTAGTGTATTTGTTAAATGTTTAAACAAAAAAAAATATTTAAAAATGGTTGCAGCCTAAAAGCACTTTCCCATTTTAACAACTTTTAAAATGGTCCAAGCAGTGAAATAATAGCAGAACATACATCAGTTTGAACTGCATCGATATTCTTTACTTGATAAAGTTGTTAACAGTGTTGAATGCATAACACAACAGTGTTTGTTAGTGTATTTGAGTATTTGGTGAGCATTGGTGTACCCGGTTCATTTTTACACAATTTTACATTAAATGGTTACAGTTACCTTTATAATACTTTATAAGTATTCTTTTGCCTGAAAGGAGAGGTTGGCAGGCTGAAGTTGCAGGTTAAAGTGTTGTACTCAAGAATATGAGGCAAACAGATACAAAATCGATAGACAGAAATGTGGTCAGTAAACAGGCAAGGAGTCAGGTGATAAACAGCATAAAGAGTGTGAGGCAAAGTTCAAAGAGGAAATACTGTAACAGAAAACAGGATCAAAAACCAGCTAATAACACACAGAACTAATGGCTCAACAGGTGATTAACACTGAGAACACTCCTCAGTGTGGGATGACAGTTACACATAATTGTGTAACTATTACACAATTAAGACAAACACTAAACACAAATACTAAACAAATGGTGAAGTGAGTGGAATGAAATGAAATAAATCAATCAAAATACACAATATTATATTATATATTAATATATAGTAAACATTATATTGGGTTACTATCTTAACCAGTCATGCCTGGGATCTCAAAGGAGCACTTTGAGGTAAAGTTAAACTTAGAGTAATTAAATTATGTAGAATATAAGCTGAATCGAACAAGAAAATCGAAAGAAAGCACCTAGGTTATCAAAATACATGAAAGTTTGGGTTACTTGTGAGTTGCAGAAAAAGCTCTCATAGGTTTGAAGATAAGTTCATGACAGCAGTTTTCAAAGTGCTCAGATGGCTGGCGTGTGTAAAATCTTCTGAAGTTTAGAATGTCCGTCCTGCTCTGCGGGGTCTTGGTGCTGAAGCATTCTGTAAAAAGGAAGAGCTTGCTGTTCTAGGCCCACATGATGGTTTTCTCACAGGCCAGTCATTCATACAGTGGATATAAAAAGTATACACCTTGTGACACCACACATATGGTGCAATCGGTAACTGATGTTGATCAGGGAGGTATCCCCTAAGACTCAGTTGCAGTAGTGACTCCAGGCCACTAGTACATTCATCTACCTGCATTTATACAGGAAGTGAAACTTGGGATGAAACACTGACATGTACCAAACAAACTGAGGCGTTTATACTCGATACGTGCTTCGGCGCGTATCTTGATATACTGTATATAGTTGGGCACTTTTGGACTTTCAATTGTGTCAGGATTTCCTGGGAATTTCTGTGCTGTGGATTTACTTGCTGTGTGCTTTGTCAACATCCATGCCACCATTGGGGTACCACACCAACGCTGTCACTACATATCACCTCATGTCTACATACTGGTAAGAGCATTCCTTGCACTTACCTGAACATCTTGGTGGATTGCTGTAAAGACTGCGCTAGGTATAATGTCCAAATGAGGACTTTTCTACATGACTCATACTGAACTGATGTGTGTGTGTGTATATATATATATATATGTGTATATATATATATATATATATTTGTATATATATAACCATCCTGCTCTCACTGTATCATATTGCCCATACCACACTCACTTTTATATATGTACAAAATCACTGCTGTCTATATACCCCTTTCAAATACCATATCTCCAAGTGTGTAACTTTGTCCTTGTGTGTCTGCATTATTTATATTATTACAAGCCAGATCGTTACAGAGTGGTGGCCCATACAGGGAGGTTTATATGATTAGGGTTTTGTTATTGCATGCCTTAAGTGATTATTGTACATATTGTGCTTACAATGTCTGTGTCATTGTTGATGTGAACACTGAGGTTGAGGTTCTCTCCATCCTGTCCATGGCTATCCTCACTTTGGCGTCTGGAGGGGTAATGCAGTTAACCAAGCTGCTCGGGAGTCGGTACATAGCAGACAAGGAGCAAGAGCACAGGGTCATCCACCTGCTAGAAAC
This sequence comes from Parauchenoglanis punctatus, assembly GCA_030068025.1. Classification (NCBI taxonomy): domain Eukaryota; kingdom Metazoa; phylum Chordata; class Actinopteri; order Siluriformes; family Auchenoglanididae; genus Parauchenoglanis; species Parauchenoglanis punctatus. The sequence goes on along the minus strand of JAQQZU010024226.1, from coordinate 3,176 downwards.
ACAACAAGCTCTAGAGTCAATCACCACCAAAACTGCTGACTTGCAATGAGAAATGGAAGAGCTACAAGAGGCACAATGAAGTGCTATTGAGAGAGAGACTTTGATGAGAGAATTTATCTCTGACAGCTTAAGGGCTCATGAAGCACAGCAAACTTCAAAATGCTGTCAGCAACTGTCTTTAGATGAGATGAGAAGAGATGAGCAATGGAAGGGGGAGCTAGCTCGTCTTTGGATGACCTGTAACCCCATCACCTTATCCAGAATACATGAATGGGGTGAGTTTGTCCAATCTCTTGTCAAGATGTTCAGCTTCTTCCTTCCTTCCAGTGAAACCCCTGTTTCTTGAGTTCCATTCTGTGAAAGGAGACGTCTTAACAATCATTGAAGCCTATGAAGATATCCTGAAATTACATCATTAACTGATGAAGAGCTGTTGTCTCTATTACATATGGTGCTGCATGAATCTGTCAAGGACTGGTGGAAGGCAGAACAAAATATCATCTCCACCTTGGAGGAGTTTAGGAGTGCCTTCCTTGAAGTGTTCCTCTCTTCTGGTTTCCACGCAGAGCTAGAAGAACAGCTTCATGCATGACTGTTATTTGTAAGTGTTCATGCTTCCTTTTACCTTGAAAAAAGCACCAGTTCTGGCTGAAGAAAAACAGCCCTAAAGCATGGTGCTCCCACCACCATGCTTCACCTTGGTTATGGTGTTCTTTTAGTGATGTGCTTTTTTGTGCCAAACAGAGCTCTATTCGACCCTTGCAACTGATCCAGAATGCAGCTGCATGACTCATTTTCAACCTTCCTAAGTTCTCCCACACCACCCCATTGCTACGTTCCCTTCACTGGCTTCCCATAGCTGCCTGCATCAGATTCAAAACACTGATGCTTGCCTACAAAGCCAAAAATGGACCATCACCTTCTTGGTGATGTCACTGTGGTGCTTCAATGTTCCCCTCTTGTTGATGATGGCCTTCACATTGTACCTTTTTACCACTAATGTCTTGGAAATTATTTTATACCCCTTTCCTGATTGTTACCTTTCAACAAGTTAGATATCATACAAGCTTTTTAAGTTCTTAGAGGACCATGGCTTCAGCAGTTGATGAAACTTAAAATGTAAAAAAAGACTACAAAAACAGATTATCTTAATTTGGGGTTAATCAGAATAATTTCATTGATGACAGCTGTATGATAATTACTTTGGAATATGAGATTGAATGTGATTGGTTCATTCTGAACACAGCCACATCCCCAATTAAAAAAGGGTGTGCAAGCCTATGCAACCAGGTTGTTGTAACTTTATTTTTCCTATTTTCCCTAAAATGTTTGTGTTTTTCACCTAATTTTTATAACATTGTAATTTCACATCGAGGGTGGAAAAAGTTCTGACATGATTTATATTAGTTTAATTTTTTTACTTCACATAAACTTGTTGTTTTAATAGGGGAGTGTATACTTTTTATATCCACTGTATGTATTTATGCAAATCAAAAGTCTGGCCAAAGTTTTTGACCTGAATCCCTCATCAAGAGGGGAGACTGGAGAGGCAGGATTAATGACTTCATATGGTTAGACACTTCCAACTTTGATATCAAATCATAGAACTATTAAATAACACATTATTGCATTGTAACTCAAGCAGACTTGAACTTCTTTCATTCAGACAAGAACAACCATATCAAACACTATTATGAATTATTATTTGCATAACAATAAAAATATGTAGGCTACACTCTAGTGTATTAAAATTCAGATTTTTAAAACCTGTCAGCAAACACACAGCTGGATAAAAATACTTTGGTTCAAATAATAAATACCATTCCTACACTCTTTGCTTCTAAGAAAGCGCATATCTTCTGTTATCAGGAAGATGTGGCATGCGCGTGCGTGCGTGCGTGCGTGTGTGTGTGTGTGTGTGTGTGTTTATACCCTTTTGAGGACCAAATGTCCTTACAAAGATTGTAAGATAGATGTGCGTCTGTGGTTGTGTGTGCCCATGATTCATCAAAGCTTCCCTGTCTGTTTCAGTTAAACAACCATTTATGAAAACAGTAGAACATTCAGAAAGTCTGTAGTTGAAAGGTCTAAAATGTTGAGTTGGACAGAGAAGTTTGTTTGTTAAATATTTCATTGTTCTTAAGTTTTCTGTGAGATTCCAATTCCTTGAGGGGTACAAGGTGCTGGGTTTTCTGGCTTCTACCAGTTGTAAATTGGCTTAAAGGACTTCCAGACCTAAACATCCCACAGTGTACTGGTTACTGTTGTCTTCTGTTGCACAGGTGCACCTCTTGTACTTCTGTGTTGTTTTATATGTAGCACCTTGGTCCTGGAGAAACGTTGTCTCATTTCACTATAAACTGTACGACATGTATTTGGTTGAAATGAATAAAAGCCACTTGAACTTGAACTATGTTCAATTCAATTGTGTAGGCCTCTAATGCTGAGACTTGTTTCTTGTTTATACTCTTGTCCAACGCATTTCATGGTAATGTTGACCCTGTATTAGCATACATATGACAAATAAACTGAACTGAACTGAAGAGAAATTGTCTTTTGTAGAGATAAGAAGATAGCAGTTTCATTGTAATATTGGCCCTGGTATTTAAAACATGTCATGTTGGCTACTTTCATGTGCCTGAATAGGGTTTGTAATAAAAAGGATCTGTAGGTCTGAGAGTATTTCTTAAACATTTCTGATAAACCATTTTGTCATGACCAGGTTTGATCCAACATGGCATAGTGTACAAGATGGAGGCTCTGCTAAGTGAGTGGGTCATGTAGTATGTGCATTGTGTAAATACTGTGAGTCTCTGCAGAGTCTGGAAGTATAGTCAAGCCGCTGCCACTCTGTGCATGCATGGTGTACTGGGAGACTGAGTCATGGGTTACCCTTATCTTTAATAATCATTATAGTTAATAACCTAACTACCATAGACAATATTCAAGATGGCGATGGTGAATATTCAAGATGGTGATTCAAGATGGCGGCGCGGCAGTAGCACGCAGCGGCCACTCTGGATCCGAAATGGTGCTATTTTTGTGCTATTTGTTTCTTTTATTGTTTCTTGGCGCGACTCGGTCGGCACATGGACACCAGAACAAACGGTGTTCATGTTTACCCACGGGAAACATTACTGGACATTAAGAAATACTCAGAAACCGAACTACAGGAT
>JAQQZU010024225.1:0-11948 GCA_030068025.1 Parauchenoglanis punctatus | reverse complement strand
GTTCAGCTCGACTCAGTTCAGCCTTCTCCTGAGCTCTGATCAGCTCCGTCACCTCCGAGCGCTTTTTCTCCATGGAGTTGATCAGCTCAGTAAAGATCCTCTCACTGTCCTCCACTGCTGTCTGTGCACTCAGCTGTTAGGCGACAAGCAAACAAGATATAAAGCTGATCTATCATTCTCTCTCTTACTGGGACTCTAAATGACTGCTTGTCCATGTTGTGTGTGTTTCTAGGAGCAGCTCTGTCTCTGCTCACCGCTCACCTTTGTAGTGTTCACAGCCTGTCTCAGCTCCTGCACCTTCTTCTGCTTTTCAAATATTCTCTGCTGGTATGTCATCTGCACCTCCTTCAACTTAGTCTGCGGACAAATTATTAATCAAATGGTTAAACAGTAAAAGCAGGGAAATTTTGTCTTTTATATTATCATGTCACAGCTGGCTTTGGCCATAAACTCCATTTCAGTGATGTTGCCGTTGCAACCCGACATGGCCAAAGCCCATTCATCCAATTCATTCACATTCTCTGCATCCCAGGATGATTTGCACTCAACCGTTTCATACTTACACACACTCTCATCTCACTACTCCTACTCCTGTTACCAAACCATTGTTTTCTCTCAGTCGTGTTTCTGGTTTTGACCCACTTGGATTTGTCTAGTTTTGCCCATTTACCGAATGCTTGATATTGTGCCTGTCTTTCAGAATTTGGGTCATGTTTTGGATTGTTTTCCTGAGTGTTTAAATACACATTAGGCATGTCTGACATACACAAATGTGCTATGCTGTAAATTATAAATATTGTGCATCATGTTTTTGCCATCATTTGCTAGCTTATTAGTCTCCACATCAATGTTCATGTCTGCATAAGTGTGAAACAATGTGCACTAAATGCCTAAACAAGGTCTATATGACAGTCTGAGTGTCTGTCTATAAATCCTATTAAGGAAGGACCCAGTGCATACCTGATGTGTGTATATTCTTAAATACTTAGTGAAGCCATATACATTTGCTGTCCACAAAAAGGATGTAATTACAATAGAAGAAATACTATGAGAGAAAAAAAGCTGCTTTTCCAAGATGCTAAATAATTACAGAGAAAAGTAGCATGTGTAAATGTTGTTGCTTGACCTTAGTGAAAACTGCAAAATGTAATTGAAGATCTATGCCTAAAAAAGGAACATTAGGTGTTCCACTGCTATGCTGATGACACACAGCTATATGTTTCAGTGAAGCCAGATAAAGATAATTAGATACTGATTATTGAATAATGTCCTTCAATTTAATTCCAGCAAAAAAAAAAAAGACCACAGACAGCTAGAAGTGAAAGACTTTGGTGTGATTATTGACACGTCATGTAGCAAATATTCTCTGGATAGTCCCCAGCTATGGACCAACATTCCAATTAGTGTTCTGCACTCAGACTTTTTAAATACAGTTGTTATTATTATGTTCTTGATGTTCTAATGACACTAGTAGTTTCACTATGGTCCTATCAGATATCATGACCAACCAAAATCTGGTGTGGATGTGGATTATGGCACATTAAATCTTGTAAAAAGTTTTTGCTGTTTTCTTACGTGCATGCCAGAGAGTATCCAAAGTCCAGAGGAGTAGAAGGCCAAGTACGTTCTGCCTCCTACTCCTCCAGAGTATGTTCTTAAGTTCAGAGTATGAAGATTAAGTTCGTCTTCAGTCTCCTTGATGAACTGTACCTGTCAATTTAAGTACTGGATTAAACTTATTTCTCCAGTCAAGGCCATAACTTAACGTTAGAAACTCAAAAGTGTTTGCTTCATTAGTTCTGATGCAGTATTCATTTGTGTTATTTGCTTTATTTTGTTTTTTTTTCTCATTAAAGGATATTTGCTATACGATTGCTTATGCATCGCCATCTCTCTCTCTCCTGTGCTCATCTGCCTCATCTACCTATTACAAATACATGCTGGCTAAAATATTCACTAACTGATCAATTTCTACACTGTCTTAATCTAAATATATTAAATTTTAATAAGCAGAATTTGAATCCAATAATTTTCTAAAGCACTTAAGTTAAAATATATAATTTAAAAGATTTCTAGTTCCCACCTGTTTTTCAGCTCTTTCTGCTACGGCTGTGACGGTGTCGTGTCCTTTGTGTCTATCCATCGTACACAAATAACAGATGCAGGTTTGATCAGTACGGCAGTAGATCTCGATTGGTTTGTTATGCTGTGAGCAGATCTTCTCTTGTAGTTTTTTTGTGGCTTTGATTATTGTATGTGTTTTCAAAGCAGGTCATTGAAGATGAGGTTTAAGATGACTTTCACAAAAAGAGGCCCGACACACCAGGCAGGACTTGACGGCTTTTTGCGTTTTCTCTCATCGCAGTAATCACACTCCACATCTCCAGGTCAAGCGTAACAGTGAGCAGGAGAAGCAGCTCGGACTTCAGTCTTCTTCAGTTTCTCCACCACTTCAGCCAGAATGTTGTTTCTGCGTAGAACAGGCCTTGGAGTGAAAGTGTCTCTGCACTGAGGACAGCTGTAGACACGCTTCTGATCCTCCTGATCCCAGTGACCATTAATACATACCTTACAGAAACTGTGACCACAGGGGAGAGTCACCGGATCCTTCAGGCAATGCAGACAGCTTAGACAGCTGAATTGGCTCTGATTTACTGAAACACTGGCCTCGGCCATTTTCCTCACACACCGTGTGAAAGAGGGGCACTTCGAAATCAGTGTTTCCTCTAAATGAACTTTCAGCTTCTGGGTTTATAGTGACAGGGAGAGTGGGTGGAGCTTAAAAGTTTGAGGGCATGCAGCCTTTAAAGGAGGAGGGTGTCACTAAACTTCATGACTTAATAAAATAATTAATAAATTATTAGTACGAATTAGTAAAGTTGTTAAAGGTAGGACACTTTGCACATTTTTTCATGTATTATATAAAAAAAGGCAGTTAAACCCTCCCACAGCAATTGTGTTTATGTAAGAACAGTTTAAATATTTTACCAGCAAACCTGACAATTACCTCATTCTTCATAAACACTTCTTCATTCTCTCCATTCCACCTCAACCTCCACGGAGTTTGTATGAATAATAATAATTAAAAAAAAAATCCTGGAACTAAATCAGCTTTGTCTGTACTAGTGTTTGTGTCCATCTCAGGTGGCTACTTCTTCACATAATACACACTTTGTACATATCGGTGTAGGCTAGCAGATCTGTAAACAATGACTAATCACCAATGCCTCAGGTTAAATTAATTTTGCCCATGTGGGTGTTTCTTCTTCTCAGCATAAACATGTAGATTTGAGATTTAGGGACATTGCTCTGCTGTCTCATTGTAAAATTTAGAGAACTCTAATTTGGATTAGATTGGATTAGATTAACTCTAATACATGTCATTGACCAATTAGTGTTTAGTGGAAAGTCTGAATTACAGAGAATGGTGTATTAAATAAGATCTAAAACTAAAATACAATGAGGAACATCATTCCACTAACTTGACACACGTTCAGAAAATTCCCTCATAATTATCAAGCATCTTAGACTAGCTGTATTGATCTAAACTCAGGTCTCTGTCTGCTTTCCTGCACTTGTTACAATACAAAATACATATATGTAGCTCCTTTCAGACATCAAACATTAAACATATATAAATAAATAATGTTTTAACTGCTTTTTAAGATTTAATGGTATGTGACGGACAAATGGTGATCGGTAAGGTGTTTCAGGTATTTGCTGTGTAGTGCCAGAAAGCTGTTTCAGTGGTGTTTCTTGTTCCTCATTCTTTGATAATGCAATAAACACATCAGCAATTGAAGACCTTAAAACCTTATTTGGAACAGAGTCAGGCTTTGAGATATACTTTATAAAGATGCAAATTTATAAGAGCTTTGTCAACCAGTAAGACAATCTTACTATGTAAGATTTACGGAAATAAAAGATCTGAAGCATTTCATCTGGCAATGTTTAAAAAATTGGTTTGTGTTTCGTTTTACTGAAAACAATTGTGTAAACAGTAAACAGCTCTGTGAAATGCATAAAGGTTGGCAGGTATAAACTTTTTAAGTATTCAGTATTTTCCTTCTCTCTGGTGCCTCACCTGCAACTCCTTCATGCCCCCCTAGACCTGCATAATAAATACCTGTAAATATAAATACATCATTCCATTTGTGGTGAAATTCCTGCTAAAATGAGTTCAGATAGTGACATCGTTTGGCCAAATAAGCTAGGATACACTCACTGCAGACTATACATCATGCTGTTGTAACAGCCAGATTGACCAATTAATGATGATGACTTTTACTCACCTCATTTTCTGCGGTCAAAGGAATGCATCATCCACTAACAGGTAACACAATATAAGTGTTATATTGGTGTTGTGACCTGGATGTGTCATACATTGTCCTTGTGCTTCAGCGAGATCCAACACTTTCCCTTTCTTCATCTTCATTTTGATTAGGTGAAAAATGCTGTGGAAACATTCAGACATGTCAAACTGTACTGTGATGTTGTGATCAGTTCCAGTTTTGTGTTTTGTATTACACTGATGGTTAACAATGAGCTACATCAGTACTACGCCAATGCTAATGTTGGAAGATGAGGATGTTGTGTGAATTTCTATGCCAAAGTTGCAAATTGTCAATGAGGAGGTTGGTATACACATAGTTATCACAAAAATGTCACACGAACCCTCAGGATATTGCCACATTTACTCCTAATACTGATGTTCGGCACTCTGTTCTAGTAAGTCACATGAATAAGATAATTCAGTAAGTAGGTCAGAAACTAGGAAGTAGCATATTTACACACCTCATTCCCATAAGCTCAGTTCAGCTTCCAGGAGACAGCTCTGACTGTGCAAGAATGGGAGGGCTTCATGAGAAGGTACAACAAAGGTACATGAGAAAGGGAACTTTTAAACCTGAGGACCATGAAGAAGACATCATCTTTCACTTGAGGGGCAGAGGAAAAGATGTTGTCAAATTTCAGACCAGAAAGGGTGGCATTGACATTATTCACAATCCTAGGGCTATCTATGGACTTTTGCATATGCACTTTGCTCCTGTTCCATGCTTGCCGCTCACACTGAATGACCTACACAACAGTTCCCATGAGTGGTCAGGTGCTTATGATTTTGGCTGCACTTGAATCCTGCTGATGGTCTGAAAGAACAGCGTAAGACACTGGATTGCCATAGCACTGAGGTAACACACACATGTTCATAACTGTCCCTGTAAAGAACTTGCCTTGATGTTCAGTTCTAAGATGAATGAAAAGTGGCCACCACAAGACAGTCAGGATATGCTGAATGAATATGAGTCTGAAATAAACTGCTGCTGTGACGGATAAGAGCAGGAAGGAAATGTGTTAATGGAAAGAAGGAAATGTGTTAATCTGTTACTGTAGTTGAGTGCTCTCCCAGAGGTGCAGCTCCTCATTATAACTGTGATTTACAGCAGATCAGAAACACTGAGTCCTCTGTGCATGATTTACATGTTGGAGACTGTTCTGTTACAAAGACAAGCCCAAGTCCAGCCCAGCTCAGACAAGCAGCCCAGGACAAAGCTTCCCAGGGTTGAGGGCCCAGGTCTGGACAACCTATGATCTGCTATCTGCCTTGATCCTTCTCATTCTCTGCTGCTTTCCTGCCATGATCACAAGCTCTCCTTACAGTGCCCCGTGGCTGACCACTCCATTTGAAACTGCTCTATGCATACTAGGTCTGCATTCAAGGGAGGACAGTATAGACTCTCATCACGAGCCTCCAACTGATTGTCTGGTTGATGCTGAAGCTAAATACAGGACTGAATGCTTTTGAATGTTCCAAATTCTGTAATTCTTCAAAGCATACAGAAACATCCAAAGGCTGATTACTATTTTTATACCAGTGTTGTTGCAAATTAGTTGTTGCTAAACCGTTGACCGTGGCTTCATGGCCTGCCCATTGAATGAAGAGGCACATCTGTTGCAAAATAACGTTCAAATGATATGCCACCCAACTGATGTCAGCTGTGGTAGGCACCACATCACTCCAAATTGGATTTTATGATCTTGAAATGACTGTCGATAAATGCAAAATGCTCTTTCCACTGGTAGTGGTCCATGGGCAGACCAAGGAGTTGGTTTTGGGATGCAGTGCAATTAAGTGATTGCTTCAGCTGATGATCATTGACAGCTACTGGCATCTTATGTCTAAATCAAGTTCTGTAACAGATAATGATCTGTCCCTCCTTTCTAACCTGTGATGCTGAGGAGAAACACCAAGCTTGCAGATGTCTTTCCTTGCATTGCTGTGGAGGATCTGTCTCAGACTGAATACACCTTGTCAATACACAGTCTATATTTTGTCAATGATTCACAGTCTGCTATTTCAGTTAATCAGTTCAAGGGCTGAATCCTGGGTCCATAACCTGGAAAAAATGGGTTCCCTTGAGAGAGTGGAGATGATGTTTACTTGATTGAAAAATCACAACAAAATTGTGCCAAAGAAATACCTTTTTTAAGATTGTCTGTCAGGGTTCTTGGTCACATTATCTGTGAAGCTTACGTGGAGACAGAAAATAAAGGTTGACATGACCAGTTCCATCCAGACAGCAGATCTTATTGGAAAAAATAGCTTCATACTGTCACAGACGTTGTTTACATCCTTCTTGGGTATGGTCCTTTATTACTAGAACTTTGATGAGGCCCTTGTTTAGGCTTCTTTTGGAACAGAGTACTCATGATACTGCCAAGAGTACAGCAAAGGGAAAGGTATGGGAAAAAGCACTGTAAATCCATGGAACCCTCACATGACAACTGGAACTGTCAAGAGCCATTAGACACAACATGACTGTACTCACAGAACCACATTAACCCATGCTGATGTCAGCAAGACCAGAATCTTTGTACTGGCAAGACTATACCTGATGTAGTGGAGGGTACCAGTCAGTCTCAGAGGTCTATCAGTTGAGAGAAAGTCTTAGTGGTTTCACAAGCACATGGTAGTGGTGGGGTCTCCTGCTGTTTTTAAGCTAGAGAAATAATTATTTTTCATTGAGATGAAGAGAGCTCTAGTGAATTTTGTGAAATGCAGTCACAGATGTGTAGTTGCCAAGACATCCAAAATGGAAGCTCATGGTCTGCTTGGAAATATCCACACTTCTGCATCAATAGAACTGGTGTGCATAGATTTTTGTTCTGGAGAGATCAGTGACAAGAAAACAGTTGACTTATTAGTAGTTACATACTATTTTTCCAAAGTTGGTGCATACCTTTGTAGAAAGCAGTAAACTAAACATGTTGCTTGTATCTTGTGGAATAACTTTGTTGGCATCTATGGGTTTCCCAATATTATTCCCTCTGAGCAGGAGGCTAATTTTGAGAGCAGGCTTATCAAGGACCTATTCAAAGATGACAGAACTGCATAAAACTCATCTCTCTTCATTCTTCTTAAGTTTCTTTACCACTTCTTTACCAGCATCTTGTTGCTGCATAGGACAAACCTTGGACAAAAAGTGTCTTTGAACTGGCAAAAACTGTAGACACCCTTCTTACCCTTCTCCCTAACTCTGTAAGAGTGTTTGTATTCATCCTACACCACAGGTGGCTACTGTTTCAGATGATGCACACTTTTCACCTTATGTAGCTTGAGGCAGAACCGCTTTCAAAAAACTGCAACATAGTTTAGTACAGTTCTATAAACAATCACTAATCATCCATGACCTCTATTTAAATAGACTTTGGTCAAGCAGGTGTTTCTTCCTCTCAGCTCAAACACATAGATTTTGATTTCTAGAACGTTACTCTGGCAATCTTGTTGTAAAATTTGGGAACCCCTAATAAGATTTACATTTACATTTATGGCATTTGGCAGATGCCCTCATCTAGAGTGACTTAGAAGTGCTTTAAAGTCGCTAACAAACAAAGACCATATCCCAACAAAATTCTTGAAACTGGTTCACTAAGACAGACTAAGAATACCATCAGTCTAAAAACTGATTTGTTTTTTTTTGTTGTTTTTTTTTTTTTTTTTTTTTTTTTTATTTAAATGCTAATCTAAGTACTGCAGGAAGAGTTAGGTATTTAGACATTGTATGAAGACTGCCAATGTTTCAGCTGTTTGACATCTAGGAGAAGTTCATTCCATCACCTAGGTGCCAGAACAGGGAGGAGTCTTGAAGCATGTCGTTCTTGTATCTTGAGATGGTGGAACTGTACCTGGAGCTGTAACCAGCTGTACCTGGAGCTGTAACCAGCTGTACCTGGAGCTGTAACCAGCTGTACCTGGAGCTGTACCTGCAACTGGAGTTGCAGTAGTCCAATCTCGAGAAGACAAAAGACTGAACAAGCACCTGAGTGGCTGTGTGGAAAAAAAAATGTACAAATTCTTCTGATGTTTTAAAGGAGAAATTGACATGAGCCATAATTGTCATTGTTACCCCAAATAAAGGTTCAGTCCTCACTTTCTTCTAATACACTTTACTGACAAATCAGTGTTTAGAAGTAAATCTGAATTTTAAAGTAAGGTATGTTAAAATAAATCCGAAATTAAAGTATGAAGATTGACATCCTTTCATTAACATGAAACACTTGAACAGAAAATCCCCTCTCATAGTTCCTCATTCTTTGAAATCGCAGTAAACTAGTCAGCACTTCATAACCCTAAAACCTGATTTGGTACAGAGTCTGCCAGGCTTTCTGAGATATACTTTACAAAGGTACAAATCCATAACAGTATTATAAACCAGTAAGAGAATCTTATCATATCAGATTTATGGAAATAAAAAAAATAAACTCAAGAATAGTTCCTCTTGAAATTATTGAAAATAAAAATGTCAAAAATGGTACAGCAGAAAGGGGGTTGGTAAATGCAGTGAACATTAAGAAACAAAACACCAAATAAATAAATAAATAAATAAATAAATAAATAAATAAATATGGGAATAAAAAGAATACGTCTGATGCCTCTGGGTTGATTTTGGTGGGATGGGCAACACAAGGGTTACATACAGTATGCAGTTGATACTTTAGTGATTTTTAAAGTTTTTATGGTATCGATATTCTAGGTGATAATTGTTTAGCCTAAATGAGTAGTATGGTGATGTATGAAGGCATGTAGTAGATTGCAGGACAAACATTTTACTGAACATATAACTGAGCTAAACTTTGTTCATTTATTTATTTAAGTTATCTTATACATAAGTGAGAGTGTGCATATGGGGAGAAAATTATTAGCTGAATATTTTGTATTGAAAATTCATTAACTCTAGGAATATCAGCATACAAAGCATAGTGAAGCAACATAAACCCCCAATCTCTCACATTTTTATTTGTACAATTACAAATCAACTAATTTTTTTTCTGTTTTATCTTTTAATAATTATATTTAATCAATCTTAATTCATGTAGATAACAGCTAAACAATCATTTTTGTGCAAGGAATAATGTACTCACTCACTCTTTATAGATTAACATAAAATATAAACCTGATCTAATTAAATGTGCATAAATTCCACTAAAAAGTTGACAATTTCTGATGAATGAAGTTCAGGATTTTCTTATGACAGCAATAATGTAGTTCATAATGATAATAATAGAAGCAACATAATGAATGTATGATCTTTCTTGATCACATGACATTTGATATGACACAACAGAATTAATGTGCTGTTTTGCAATTTATATCCTCACAAATGAAATTACAAATAATAATACACAAGTCTCTTATAAAATAAAGTGCTTTATTTGAGCTCAATAAGGCTTTATAAACAGAATTATTACAGAATACATTCATTATTACAGTTATGAAACTTTCTTTTGATGAGCAATATTAAAATTTTAATTAACTCATGAGAGTAATATTATTTAAGAAATTTGTAATATGAACTAAAATCATAACCCTTTCTTTTAGGGTTAAGTTTCTTTTATTTTGCTGAAATCACCACGGATAGTGATATAAGTGATGATCCTAGATTGAGTGATAACTCAGTTTTTAAAAAAACATATTTAGCATTTTTATTTTTTAGTGTTAAAGTTTCGTCAAATTTTGAATGTCTGTGAGACAGGTTATTTTGGATTACACAACCTCACAGTTGTTCCTGATTTATGCAAAACAGACTTATATATCCCAAATCCAGCGTAAAGAGGCTGAGTGAATGTGGTGTGGACTCTGTGGAGGAGCTTCATCGTGTCAGAGACGCTGTAGAAGGACAGAGTTCCTGCACTGTGATCCACAAACACTCCTATTCTGGAGGATGATGGAACATCAAGCTCGGTCTCAGTGTTGTTATAAAAGAATGAGAAAGAAGAAGAAGAACACCACAGACTCCAAGACTGATTGTTGTGGCCAAACTCACTTTCATTGCCCAATCCTTTTCTACTGATCCCTTTATATGAGACTGAAACGTCCATAACTCCCCATCCACTCCGCTCCACCTCCCAGTAACAGCGTCCACACAAACTCTCCTTACTCAACACCTGAAACCAGGAGTCAAACCTGTCCGGATGATCAGAGTACGAATGTGCTTTCTTACTAAATGTCACCACTCTGTTCTTCTCAGACAGAATGAGGTTACGATGTGCTGTGTTGGGATCCAGAGTTAGATAACAGAAATCTAAAATTAAACAGAAAAGCAAAACTGATAAATCTGAACATGGGTTAAAATCACAAAATATCTTGGATTTATTAGAAGATTGAGACAGCTGTGTGGGCAGATGTATTAAAGGGGGACTAAAATCAGCCACTGAGAGAGAAATGGCTCAGATTTATATGCTTTTAGACGTACATTTGAGAAACTCATCTCTGTTCTTTGGCTCTGGTAAAATCTGAACTGTGGAGACAGAAATAAGAGTTAGATGGTGAATCCAAAAAAAATCTGACATTTATGTAAATCATTAGAAATGTGTGTAGATCAGAAATGTGTTTGGATCACATGTTGGACTTCAGTCTTGAAGCACCAGAGTGCAGAGTTTCTCAGCTCTAATACGAACTCATTCACATCAGCTGTTCATCATCAAGACTCCATTCAGGCAATTTTTAAGTACTCTACTGTGTGCACAGCGTTGGTGCTCAGAAACGTTATCAGTGCTCAGACTGATACCCAAACATTATTCTGTCACAGAGCGAGTAATGACTTTCCTCACTTCAGCAAGAACAGCTCCTCTTACCATGTGGATGGATTTTGTTGAATTCCTCCTCACAGAATTCCTCCAGTCTCTCCTTCACTTCGGAGAGAGATTTTCTCAATCCATCAAATGAGAGATGTTGATTGACAATGATGCTGAATGTGTGAGAATCTCTTCTTTCCAGTGGGGGAGGTCCATGCCCAGACGTTAAAGCCTATGGAAAACAATTTAAACTTAAAAGAATTAACTTTATGGAAGAACAAAGAACTTAGCTTCTCATTTGTTAGAAAACATATTAAATGACCACAATAACCACAAGTGCCACAAGTGTTTAAGATCAATGCTTGTCTATGAAATGATCACAAACATACCAGACAAACCAAGTCATAGATCAATCACAAATCCACAAAATAATCTTACGAAACTTTACCAACCAAATATTCAGAACTAAAAATTTAGGTTGAGATAAATAGAAGCTAAACAGTATTGAACAGTAATAAACAGTAAAGTTACCTGATCTTAAAAGAACATCATATCAAATTAGACCAATGACACACTTGTGGCATTTATTGCTGGCTTTTCAGAGTGTGTAAGGAACAGCATGTCAACAGACAATGTACACTCTTCAGATCAGACAGTGAGTGTTACCTGTAGGAAATGGAGGTGATCATGTGTCTGTAAAAGCTGCTTCAGCTCAGTGACTCTTGTCTGAAGATCAGCAATCTCCTGCTCCAGTTGCTCCAGGAGGATCCAAGATGGGTGGAAGGATCCAAGATGGCAGCGCGGCAGTGAGCACGCAGCGGCCACTCCGGATCCGAAATGGTGCTTTTTTTGTGCTATTTGTTTCTTTTATTGTT
>JAQQZU010024224.1:0-11953 GCA_030068025.1 Parauchenoglanis punctatus | reverse complement strand
GATTTCTTGACGATGGAGCTGGTGTTGAGGGACCAGGAGAGGTTCTCTGCCAGGTGAACACCAAGGAATTTGGTGCTAACCGTGTTAACGAATCACTTGTAAAAACAAATGGATCAGATAAAAAAGGATGCAAAAACGAATTAATTTTGAAGAACCGTATGCAAACGACTCGTGAAGAATATAAAATCGTGAAAACGAGTCACGTGAGTAACATTACATTGGAAATTAAACCATTCGTGTACCAATAATCACATGAAAATGAACACACACACACACACACACACACACACACACACACACACACACACACTACACGTTCGGGTCCGTTCGGGTGGAAAATGTGGGAGAAGTGACATTTCGTATGTGAAGTTTGTGTGCCTTTTCTGTGAATATGCACGTCTGGGTTATAAGTCAGGAGACACGTGGCCAGCGTTTCATATCAGTGTGCACAGACGCCCTTGAAGATACCGCCGCGCTCGGGCGTGAGGCAGAGATTACAGTTATCAGACCAGTCGGAGCTTGAGCCGCTCGAGGGAGGATGCCGGATTTCACAGGTCACTCAAACGGATCATTACTCAGAAAGTGAACGAATTTAGACGCAGATCAAACAGATTAACCTGTGCTGTGCTTACTTTGACCTCTGTAACCTCCTGGTGCTCTCCATCCAGCACTATTGTCTATTCGTATTGGTGTTTCAGGCTGAAAAACTCTGTCCTTTATTCACTTACTGTAGTTCTCAATCTGCTGACAAGAGAGAAATAAACTAAACAGGGCTACAAAACCTGCCAAAAGGTGTTAGCTAGCTGAGTGAGCAAGAGCTAGAGCTAGCTAGCCTGATCTGTCGATGTTTTACAGTATGAAATCTCTGCATCCTGCTGAAGATGCTCGGTAGTGTTAAATATATCTAAATGCTGCTACGGACTACAGGAGAACAAGAGTTGCTAGCAAGCTAAAGAACCTAGACAACAACAGTGTTTGGCTAAGTGAGCTAGCTTGCTAACGTTCATGTCTTCCTATCCTGTTGATAAAGGAGGTGGTGTTCGCTCCAGTCAGAACAGAACAGCACTTGTGTCAGTAATAGACGTGTAAAAAAAAAGCAAAAGTGAGTCAGTTCGCTCAGCCTCCAGGTCTCTTACATCACAATGTTACACACACGCAGACGGGTCACACACAGGGCCATGTTGTAGAGTGAATAAGCCAGATTAGTGTAGAAACCACTGGAGGTGCTACGTGTGTCAGTCGTGCTTGTGTCCGTTATTAATATTTTCAAGCACCAAAAGTCAGCATATACATGAGATTTTCCTCACAGAGCTTTATTTATTCTTTTTTTTAATATATGTGTACTGAGGTGAGGAGTTTTATTACAGAAAGCCGCAGAATGCCGGCCCACTGTACATCCCAAAGCGCTTTATTCCCATTGAACCCCAGCAATTTACTCACGCTAGGGTTAGAATGAAATGACATTTATAGGTACAAATGAAATAAATAAGAAGATGAAGTATAATGAAATAAAGAGAATCAAAAGAACAAATTAAACAAATAAATAAAGAAATAGTTGAGTTTTAGATGCTAGCTCGTTGTTTATTAGCCTGCCGACTCTCACCAACGGTTAGCGCCTTTTTTAAGCTCTTGATTATAAACTGCTGGAGATGACAGAGAGAGCAGCAGCTCTCTTTTTTCTTCTCAAAAGCATCATTTTCTAAAACTCTCTATAGATTCTGACAGCTGTAGAGCGTGAAGAAAAAAAAACATAATGCACCTTTAATCTTAATCCCTCCATCAGCCGGAGGCAACATAAACACACACTCTGCCTCTCCGTTTCCTGCTTTTAATCCACCCACTTAATGGCACACTATGTGTGTGTGTGTGTGTGTGTGTGTGTGTGTGTGTGTGTGTGTGTGTGTGTGTGTGTGTGCAGAAGCAGAGCCGCCAAATCCTGAAGTGTGCAATATTGATGAAACTTTGGTGCTCTGATGCTTGTACATACACACACACACACACACACACACACACTGCATTGCGCTAGAGCAAGCTTCAAACAGCATTATCAAAAAAAGAAAGGACACATGAATAAAAGAGCTGCAGCACCAACAGGTGTGTGTCTGGGGAAATGTCACAGACTTCAAAGGGATGAGTTTGGGTTCAACATTTTTAATAAATGAAATGAAATTATATGAATTAGATTTTTTTAAGTGTGTATCGCACATCTAACACAGCAGGGGTGTTACACGCTGGGTAATGTGTGTGGACAACACATCTTCAGTTCTGACTGAGATCAGCCGCACAACATGAGGAGGTGTGTGTGTGTGTGTGAGTGTGTGTGTGTGTGTTTGGACTGAAAACAGGAACCATGTGGAGTTTACAGCACAGCAACCAGGAGGAAAAGCAGTAGAGTACATTTACAGTGAGTTTCACTCAGCATCAATTAAACCGGGTCAGAAACCAGCTGAACCCAGAACCTACAGCTTTTAATTTTATTTTAATTATTTCTTATTCAACACACTCTCAGCCCCACCCCCAAAGTCCACATGTACAAATAAATATGACTATTTAACATTATTATTATCATAGTTATTATTATTATTGTTGTTGTTGTCGTTATTACTGCTGTTGTCAGGTAATCCCCCTTGTGACTGACGCCACACGCTCACTGTGGTCCATGGCGCGGCAGTGCTCGCTTCCAGGCTGCACCACAGCGGAGCACTGCGTTTCCCATGCTGCGCAGCGGCGTCATCTCTAGTTCCAGTTCCAGACTCCACAGCCACAGAGCCCATTCCGGTTCCGGTTCCAGTAACATCATTGCTGTTGTTGTCTCCTCGAGACCGATGTCGCACACTCGTTGTGGTCCGTGGCTCGTGTTTTTGCTCGAGATGTCCAGTTTCTGTAGGAAAAGCTGTTTTACGTTCGTAGGTTTTTCTTTATTTGGACTATTTTCTGCATTGTAGAACAATACTAAAAAGATTCCTCATGGAATTATGAGGAAAACAAAACAAGTGTTAATAACAAAATCTGTTTCATATTTTATTCTCTTCAACGTAGGCGACGTTCACCTTGATGAAGCTTTGCATGCTGTTGGCATTATTTTAAGCAGCTTCATGAGGTCGTCACCTGGAAGGCTTTTCATTAACAGCCGAGCCTCGTGTACAGCTGAGCTTCCTTAATGTGTGTGAGATCATCAGTGGTGTTGTGTGGAGGTAGTGTTGGTGTACAGTAAATAGCTTTATTCCACAGCTGGAGTAATCGGTTATTTCTGCTCAATTCGTTCCAGCCACGGCCCACTGCGAGCGCGTGGAATTCTAGGGTGTACTCTGCGGCGCGGCGTCTCCCCTGAGAGACGGTCAATAGCTGTTCGTTCTCCTCACCTCTCTCTGGGTTGTGTTCCAATAAGAGGAAAAAGAGGGAGGAAGCGATCGAAGGAGGATAGCACCTCATCACCAGAGTTCCAGGTAGCTGTAGTCCAATCCAGAGCCTTGCCAGTGAGGAGAGTGATGAAATGTGCAACCTTCTGTGCCTCAGTCATTCCAGCTCAACTGGCAAAGTACAGGGAGCTCTGCAATAGGAAGCCCCTACAGCTTGAAGCGTCACCATCAAACTCGTCCAGCCTAACTGTGTGCGGACTCAGCTGCTGCTGAAGTCATGGTGAGACGGGTGAGGCGTCTTTCCAGCTCAGTGAGCCGCCGATGATCCTAGAAGCTCCCCTTGTGCTGTAGCTGCTGACTCAGAGGGCGAGAAAGGAGAAGCCCCTGCTCCGTCCGCGTGAACGCCGAAGACGTCTGTGATGTAAGAGACGAGAGGCTCGGATGGAATCGCAGGGGGTGTTTATCGAAGGGAACAGCAAACAAACACAGAAAGTAGTAGTGCTCGGCGGCCATGTTTGTAGGCTGCAGCGATTGCTGATGTGATATGTAGTTGTCAATATTAGCATTTTATTAAAAGAAGAGCTGACCGTTCATTTCCTTATTATTATTATTATTATTATTATTATTGCAATGTCTAGATGTGTTCTGTTGCTTTGTCCTTATGCTCCTACTCCTGTAACAAAATGCAAGCATTATGTAACAATCACACATGTACAGTCAACATGGCCATGAACCTGTCACACACACACACACACACACACACACACACACACACGTACACACACGTACACAAAGGTACACACACGTACGGTAAATTGATATTTGCCCAGAGAAAGCGGCACTCGGCCTCGGCTCGCCGTCGGATCTGCCAGCACATTTTATTAGCTTTGTTATTTTCGATGCTGCTCAGCAACAGAGTAAACCCTCACCCAGTCTGAGCCTGGACAGAGCTTAGAGTGCAGCAAAACTGTCTTTTTCAAAGGCTATATCAGTGATCATATATTTTAAAGGTCGTATCAGTGATAATAATGTTGTCAACATTTAAGTAAAAGTCAGACACAGAAATCTGTAACTTGAGAGAGAGGTTACAATTTGTCAACCAACAGAATTTTATTCTTTATTAATGAACATATTGTTATATGTATGTTTTCTGTGTTACATGTTGTGGAACCCCCGTGGATCAAGTTCTTGCTTGCCGCAAAATCCTGAAAACTTCAAGTCACAGCTTTACCTTCTAACACTGGAGACTCCTTCCATAAACGTTTCCTACAGCAGCTTTAGACGGGTTAGATTAATAACTAACCTGTACAAACTTCTAATGAGACCAGACTCGCTGCGACAAAACCTACTGGATGCATTGATAGGGGATGGAAATAAATAAATATCAAATCTAAATAAAGAGATATGAGCGAAGCGTGGGGTTTTGAGCTGGAGGTAACAGACAGGATTTATCTCTGTGGGAGTGAAGTTCGACTGCTGTGACACTGAAAGACCTGCCACCTGTGGAGATAAGTGTGTGTCTTTGTACCAAGAGTAAGCTGGATCCAGATGACCTTAACAACCAGGCAAGGGAATACGGAAGGTACGGTTCACCTGGAGAACCCAGTGTTTGAAAAGCAGTGCAGATGAGGAGGAGGATTGTGTACTGGCTACAGCGGGAGATTAGGAGGTTAGCAGCAGAGACTGAAAAGAGTGGGTGAGCATGGGTATAACCTTTTGTGTGTTAGTGTGTGTGTGTGTGTGTGTGTGTGTGTGTAAGATACAGAGGGAGAGAGAAAGAGAGAGAAGAGAACTCCAGCAAGCGAATTTTGTAAATGTAGCAGTCTAGGGAGTTCTGTGACTCAGAGAGGAGTAAAAGAGCATCGCAGTAATAGAGGTGGGAGGTTATAAACACATCATCTTGCATTCAGAAAATCTACTAGAATCCAGAGATGTGTAAGGCTGCAGAGGGGAAATTTATTATTTATTTATTTATAATTAAGGCATTCCGAGGTGAGTGATGCCTAGATCGTGAATATTCTCCAAGTGTATCATTAAAGCTCTTAAAGTCATAGCTTAATCTTCTCATACATGTCAATAGTAGCTCATTGATGGGGATGTGTATGCTCCGTGTAAACAGATTTCAAAAATAATCATAGATATTTTGGGAGAAACCTTCATGGAGGAGTCTCCAGCGTCAGAGGTAAAGCTACAAGTTTTCTGGCACCTTCAGGACAGAGCAGTTTACGCTTCTTTGCAGTTCCTCGCTAAATTCGCCCTCTCCCCTTTTCCACCGAGGACTACTCAGAGCGAGTGCCTAATCTCAAACCAGTTCTTCATGCTTCGACAGCCACAAACCAGTTCTCAGCCAGGAAAACTGGTTCAAGAGGGTTTCAACACCTCGCTGGTCTAGAACCAAGAACCACTTAGGTCAGGCGTTGGGGGCAGGATTATCGTGACCCCATTTTTAAAAAAAAACATTACGAGTGTAGCGTCTAGTCTGCCTAGTGTTTGGACACCAGTGTGCAACACTTGTAAAGAGCTGATGTAGTCCACTATTGCTGTTGCTGTTACTGAGAAAGCGGATACCAATACAGACGTCTACAGTGATGTAGGCTCTATGGCTTGAACCAACTCCAAAGCAGCACTAGCACCAGCCCAGAACTAGCACTTAGTTCGCATTGGTGGAAACGCGGAATCAGTAGCTAAAGGCTACTGTCGGATTTTTAGAGTAACCCTGTAATAGACATCCAGTCTTCCAGCACACAGTCTACCAGCTCAATCTGCGACGTTCTAGAGACAGCTTTGTTCAATTGTGTTCGAGCTAATTTCATTACCCAGGGTTGCCAGGTTCAGCCCGAAATCACAGATCTACACAAATAGCTGAAACTGGTCCAAAAACTTCAGTATCAGAAAAGGGAGACGTTTTTCTTCTTCTTTTTTGTCAGCCTTTGCTTGGAGAAACAAGGTCTCCATGGTGCACACGCATTTCTCATATTTCCACTCCATAATCCCCCTTTTCCCTTCCCAATATTTACAATCGAAATGCTTCTGTTCATCACACACACACACACACACTGTCTGCACTTACACTTTTTGTGATTGTGTGAAACTGATTGTTTGCTATAAAGCAAGATCTAAGTGGATGTTGAGTATTTTTAAACTAGCCTAATTTAAAGCAAAAATCACAAGACTGGCAACCCTGTGGTTCTCCGTCATGTCCTCTGCCCTTCCATGGAGATAAATGGGGCAGTGAAGCTGTGACGTTCCTTTCGTAATGAGCTTCTCCTCTACACTGGGTCAGAGGTTTAGCAAGTGACTGCAGCTGAAACTCCTCTCATGGCCTTACTTTATTCAACTCAGGGCTCAGAATGTGTTTGTGAAGAAGATGCTGGCGATGAAGAGGAGGATGTCTGCGGTTTTATTTCATCACCTTTCACTTCGAGCAACAGAGAGAGAGAGAGAGAGAGAGAATTTTTTTTTACTTTTTATAATCCTTTATTTTACAAGAGGTCACATTACCCAACGGCAACAGGGTGAATAAATAAATTAATATTTAAAAAAGTAAAAAAGATGATCGTGCACAGTGCGAGTCGGTTGCTGTGCGAGTCGGTTGCTGTGGAGATTATATTAATGTAACTCTCATGTAAAATACAGTTCCTCTTCCACAACAGAGCACAGGGCTTCTTCACAACACCAGACTTTCTCAAACATTTCCATGTCACCCATACTCTTGTAAAAATTAAAATCAATTAAAACTCTCGATTTCACCATTCTGAAAAGAATGTTCTCGGGGTCACAGTCCGGACTTTGTTCTTCCTGCTTATGTAAATGGACATTTCGGCTTGGCCAAGAATGAAGTTGATCAGCTGACACCTGTATCTGTTTTTTCTGATGTATTTAAAACCAAAGATAAAAAGCTGAAAAGTAAAATTAACATAAAACAACCTTAAAAAGTTCTGTAACATGTAAAACAGTGGCTGTAACCTGGAGCAGTGCATAAAAGCGTGAAAAACAGTCTCTCTCTGTGAACAAAAAGGACACTCTTGTGTCACCTCAGGGTTTAAAATGGAAATAAAAGAGTTCACAGAGATTATACCATGTAAAATCCTCCACTGGAGGTCAGCCACGTTTCTGGCTAACGGTGGTTTGTACAATGCCCTCCACTCTGGTTTAACATCATCATTTAAAACCAGCACACTTCTCCATGGGGTGTCCACCCTCCCACTCAGACTTTTCTTATTTAAAACTTTAACACAGGCTCTATACAACAGTTTACATGAGGCAGTTAAAAAGTCCATTTCTTTTTTGCCCCTGCACTCCAGGAGGGGTCCCTCACACCCGTCCAGGTCTGGCGTGATGTTCAGCTGTGGGAACGGCTCCTCCTCTGAATGATCAGTCTCGTTGTTTCTGTACTCCATCAGCTGAACACGCCTCTCTGATATTAGGCTGGACCTCCAGTGGTGTAGAAGCTGGTTGGAGATACGCAGAGACCGTAGGCCCATCCGTGCTGCCAGGTGCCCCGCCTGCGACAAGTCTGTCCCTGCGATCTCCACCAGCTGCCGGAGTGTCACAGCCCATGAAGAAGCCAGGGCCCTGGACAGTGAGAGAGAAGTCCTCCTGGAGATGTTCAGCCGTCCTCCGTACACCAGGGGCTCTTCCAGCAACCAGTGTAGTGTCCTGTGTCCCTTGCTTTGTTTTTTAAAACAGTTCCAGATTTTAAAAACTCCACGATAAAAAGTGGGTAGCCCAGTAGTGTCCAGCATTTTTGTGTCCATTAAAAACAGCGTTCTGTCCAGACCCAGCCCTCCTACCGTGTGCAGCAGTCTGTAGGACGGTGCTCTCCACACTAGCTCTTTAGGTCCAGTGAGGAGTCTCTGTATGAACTGCAGCTGGAACTATCTTTTACCCAATCTGCCCTTTACTTTATCAATCATGCCTTCCCAGTTTTTATTTAAAACCTCAGGGCTACCCAGGTGGACACCCAAATATTTAAAACCACCCTTTTTCCATATTAGACCTCCTGGTAGTGTCGGCTGCCCTCCTGCCCACTGCCCAATTAAAATGGCTTCACTTTTAGCCCAGTTAATTTTTGCAGATGATAAAATCTCGAAGTCATTTAAAATACTGGTTAATGGGTAAAATGTGTCTTTCTTAATTTAAAAAAAAATTCCAAAAGTAAATAAAAGACTCTCTAAAATTAGCATCTTCTAAAAGTACAGTGTTAAAATGCCAGTACGTACTCCGGGGTTTTACATTCCTTTTGCTATTATTACACTGTACCATGCTATGGTCAGCTACTGGAACATTAAAACTCTTTGTAAAATAAGTCAACTGATGTTTAAAACAGTAAAAGTGATCGAGTCTTGCCAGGGAGAGAGTGTTGTCTATAGCGTGGGCCCACATGTACTGCCTCTGTTTTTTGTTTACGTTTTTCCAGATATCGCATAATTCGTGGTCCTCCATCATCTCCAACATCCGCCTGCGGGAGGCCATGTGAGGTTCTATATGGTTTCTGTCTGAATTATTAGCTGTACAGTTAAAATCTCCACCCAGAATTAAAATATCTGCAGTGTTGCAGTTAGCAATCATATTGCTGAGCGTGTCTAAAAACAACATTCTCTCCACTGCCTTGGTGGGAGTGTACACACAGATAAAAACAAAAACATCATTCTCATAAAACGCTTTTACCTTTAAAAGCCTCCCATTTAAAAACTCTTCTACTGTGTAAGAGCTGGGAATAAAATTGCGAGTAAGCAATAAGGCAACCCCACCACTAAGTGATGTGTTATGACTTAAAATCACCAACCCATCCCACTCCTTTACCCAGTCTGCTGCATTGCTAGCATCACTGCGAGTTTCCTGCAATATCGTGACATCAGCGTGTTTCTGTTTTAGCAGTTCATATAATTTCATTCTCTTCCCATACTGCCGTGCTCCGTTAATGTTTAAACTCACAACACGGATCTCACTCATTAGATGAGAGTATAAATAAAACAACCAAATTATAAAAAAAACACTTTATAGAAGTAAAACACACCAGCAGCTTCACACATCATCTTCAGAAGTCTCTCTATTTACCCTTGTGATCAATTTCTTCAATCAGTAAACTTCTGCCTCAATAAAAGCCCCTTCCCTTCTGCCATTTTGTAGTTCTTAAAAACTCCTTAAAATCCTCAGCAGAGTAAACAACTGTAAACAACCACATTTAAAATCAGCTTCAGACATTTCGTCGCTGTCTGACTCTTGCTCATCCACCTTCATGTCTTTCTTTGTCTGTTTGTTCCTCTGTTTCTTACCTCGCTTCTTCCTTTTGCTAGGCACTTTAAACATGGGCTCATCTTCCATCACTATGTCTCCCCCGTCCCCCCCGACTGGTGTTTCTATGCTCTGGTTCTGTGCCTCTGTATCTGCTGGCCCAGGTAGCTCTATCGCTTCACCACACTGCTCTGTATCTTTCTCCACCAAGTGGAGTCTTTCCTGTTCTGGTTCCTCTGAACAAGGTTTTTCTGGAGTTGGTCTGACTGAATCGGGCCTCTCCTGACATAGTGCAGCTGCAGTGGGCACCTGAGCTTCGGGTTGGGTTTGGGCCTCACTCTGCACTTGTTCTGAAGCGGCAGCTAGTCCAGGGTTTTCAGCAGTCGGACACACTGCAGTCGCAGGGGGAACGACCACAGCGGGCCCAGCTGCATCCAGCCCCAGCTGCTCCGCAACACCAGGGTCACTTTGTATCTCTGGACAAGCACGAACCAGATGACCTGTCTTTCCACATTTAAAACATTTCATATCTGTGTCCAATGATACATAAATACTGTAGTCGCAATCCTCCACCCTGAATTTAAACACTAGTTTCAGTTCAGCATCATCTTTTAGTACCATAAAAACAGACCAGCAAGTGCTTAACCAGGTCAGCCTTACAGCCAAGGGGGATTCTCTTAATGGGGGAGACCAGTCGCCAAACCTCCACAGCTCTTTCGCTATTGCAGCGTCGGAAATGAAGGGAGGGACATTAGACAGGATAATTTTCTTTATCTAGTATCATTTTATACTCACTGTGATTATAATTACTGGCACACTTTTAGAGGATGGTTAAAAGGGGGATTGTACAGAATTAATCCATCAGAGAAGATCTGATTTACTCCGAGAGAAGTTAAACGCCACACATCAAACAACAGGATGACCAACAGGTGAAGTTCTACCTGATTTTCACTTTCAACAATTTTATTGTAAATATTTGTAGATGTATTCGCTTATGTAGCACCCGCTTATTTCAGTAAAAACATAAACTTCATGATTTCTTCTTGATTTTTTTTTTATTTAAAGGGTTTTGAATTGTAGATAACTCTACCATGCTTTTGTGTTTTCCTTTTATTAGCTAACTGTCATAAGATCAGCCTAAAGTAGGGCATGTTTTATGTAAATTAGATGCATGTGAAGGTGATTTATATGTATATATATATTATTTATTATGTATTTATATATATGTGACTGTATGACATGGTTCTTATGGCATTTTCATGAATTAGATGCTGAATTGTTCATACTGTTTGTTACTGTGTTAAAGCACAACTTTCAACACAACTTTGCACAAATTGGGAGATTTCATCCCAATTGACTGTGTTAATTTGATGCGCTCAGAAAACGTTGTAAAGAAAACATGTCCATGGTGTGAAGGGTAACGTGCCTGAAGCTTTAACTTCATTTAGAATTTCATCTATAAATAATTCACTCCTCCAGATAAGCGACGTCTCTCATTAAGATTAGGATTTTTTTTTTCATGGACTTATTAATTAATGAAGTGTCATATTTTTTATTTAACTTTCCTTGAATGCCATTCCATGGTGTGTTTGAGAATATTTACAGCCAAAAGATAAATTTCAGCAGAATTGAGAATTACTGAGACACGCCCATTTTATCCAGACTCCGCCCCCACGTGCTCTTATATAACTCCTGAATAGTGTGCAACTCTGGAGTTACAGCTGAGCTCTGCGTACCGATGTGTGTGATTACTCAGCACAATACAGCACAAATCACACCCAAGAACTAGCAAACGTTAAAGTCACAAAGGCATCATCTGTACTGGAGCTCCATCAAGGCCACTGCAAACTCACTGCACACGGCTGAAACAGAAAATAATGAACGCTGATGCTGACCTTGACGTTACCTGCTCCAAAGGACACACGTGGATGTCTGAGATGTGCCTCTTGGCAAGTTGCTTTCTCTCTGTCTCTTAAGTCCTGAATGCCATGTGTCTTACCCGAAACCCCTCAGAAACTGCGAATGCTACGGTGGCAATCAATCATTACCGTCATCACACCACAATCCCTTTTACCTTCATCACTAAAAGGGCTTTCTCTTTCATAGGCTCAATTCAATTCAGTTCAATTTATTTATATAGTGCTTTTAACAACAGACATTGTCACAAAGCAGCTTCTAAGAAGTATGTAGATTACGAATATAAACTTATGAATCTATAAATTTATCTATCTATCTATATATACTGTATCTCCCTAATGAGCAGCCTGTGGCAACGGCGGCAGGAAAAACTCCCTGAGACGACAAAAGGAAGAAACCTTGAGAGGAACCAGACTCAAAAGGGATCCCATCCTCATTTG